>CAWUFW010016894.1:0-287916 GCA_963921515.1 Calotriton arnoldi
TGATGTTACTTCCCAGCACGCTGAAGGTGGTTCCCTGGGTCCCCTCACGCTGGGCAAGGTCAGTGGGTGGTGGGCGTTCCTCAGCTAACTTACTACAGCAGGGCCTAAGCCTTGTCAGCAGCAGTAGTGTAGGTCTCCCCCTAGGCCCTAAAGCCTGTACTCCGGCAGAGGTTCTCCCAGGATCAGTGGTGCCCCAACTGACTAAAAGATTTCCCTCCAAGCCTCTTATACCCCTAGGTCAGGTGACCCTCCTAAAGGCGGCAAAACATAACTCCTCCCACAGCCCGGAAGGTTCTGGAACCTTCTACATGTCTGGCTATGTGGCCCAGAGGCGGGGACGGAATGGATACTGTATCCCTATGTCCCAGCCTGGCCCTGGCTACTAGTGTGTATGTGTGTAAGGCCACTCTGCAGTAGCAGGGCCTGTGGCAGCCATCTTGGGTGAGAGAGCACCTGCAACTCAGCACTGTTGTCCATTTTAAAAGTAACATTTCTTTAGAACAGTACACCTAAATCTGCGCACGCCATTGTGCAGCAGGTATTAAAGGCTAGGGGGAAAAACGAAAAATTTCTGGGGAAAAGGGCCAAGTCCAACAAGGAAGCAGACTGTTTATTTCTCTGAAGAAGTTTTGTTTTAAAATCATTGGTATGCCTTTGAGAAAAGTACAGTGGCCATGGTAGTATTATCATGATAGTTATAGCGACTCTGCAGAGCGGGGATAATGGCAATTTTTGCCAGAATAGCTGAGTCGCTCACTGTGATGCCACCTCTCTTCCCGAGTTACCCTTAACCAACTGTGCATCGTCACAATACAACCAAAGCCCTAAATATTTGAAGGTGTCATGTTCAACAACTGTTGGTGGTTCTTAGCCCAATGCCTGACCCTCAGAGCCCTTGGCGCCCATGGGGTAAAAATGATCCCAGTTGACTCGCAGCCTAAAAACTGCCCGGAAGCCAAACAGTAAGGTCATAGAATCAGTCATGTAGTGGCTTGGGTGTTTGAGGTATAACAATGTGTCATCCGCATTCAATGAGATTATCAGTGGTGTGATTGCCAGAATGAGTATCAGAGGCAACGGGGGGGACACCCCTGCCTCATCCTTCTTTGAACTGACCATTGTTCTAATATAATACTCCCAGTCTTGTGTCTAGCGGTGGGTCTGAATTCCTAGACCCAGCTTCCTGAGAACTTCAACTAAATAAGGCCATAATAGGGTATCAGATGCCTTCTCTATGCCTAAGGATGCCAATATAGCACTTTCTGGTAGACAGTGCGATCGATTTAAGATGTGAAAAAGGCAGCCTAAATTCACCTGAGTGTTTCTATCGGGAATAAACCTGTTTTGATCTGGGCTCCCCACTAGTGGCATCAGCGGGGCCAATCTATTTGCCAGCACCTTGCCCAATATTTTATTTTCTGAGTTCAAAAACAAAAGAGGATGGTACAATGAGATTTTTAAAGTTTGAAAAAGGTTTTTTATTGTAACTTAAGTAGCCAGCATCGAAACTTCAAACGAAAGATATATCAACTCGTCCAGCAGTATGAGAGTCCAGGGATCTTGTAACATAATTTAAATGGCATTGTAACGCTTGATTAATCATTCCTAACAGCCTGGATCACAACCATTGTATATGGAGCAATAGAGTAATTCATGCCTAGCAAACATTGCCAGTAATATCCTGAGGGGATGTTGACGTTTGATCAGAGTATGTTAAGTGTAACCTTGTCTGGAAGCCAGTGAGTGATTGCCTGAGATGTCAGCTTGTTCTTTGGCAAGGTAGGAGCTTAGTTGCGCCCATATATCTTGAGGTCTGGACGTAGCAGTTAACATAGTGGCGTAAAGCTCTGCATTGGTATTACAAGTTAATACACTGCGGAGTCATCCACCATTGTGGGGAGCAGTCCCCTCATCCAGTGATGGCCACTTCTGTTTTAGCTGACAATAGGAGCCGCGCCACCAACTGCCGAGTAGGCTTTGGTAGTTTGGATACCCCATTTACACGAGATCAGGGTGTTAGGGACCCGATACAGAATAATTCAGGAGACCTCAGCCAGGACCGCTGCCCAGTTAGCAGAATTATGACGACACTGCCACCCCAGGTGGAGAAAGGTAGCATGTGGTTGGTGGCAGCGAGAACAGGTGTGTTATTTGGTGACATCTAAGCCATGTAATTTTGCAGGGGTACAGTCTTTGCAAGAACTTAAAGCGTAAAAGTTTGTGTTTATAGTTCATGGAGATCCTCTCCAGTTGTGCACAGTAGTACTTCCATTTACGGATGTCCCACAGGTCTCCCAGGTTTCTCTCCCATTGTAGCATGGCTGGAACTCGGGAACTGGGCATGCAACCACTGTGAGTTTATAGATGTGGGAAACCCTGAGTGCATGGTGAAGTCTGTGATGTGGAAATATCTAAAGTGTTTGTGGATGGTCTGTTACAATATTGATTGGACGTCACACAGGTTACACAGGGAAACAGGTGCCCTCGTTATGTTTACAAAGTGCTGATTCAACCAACGTTTCATTAGTTCTAGGTATAACAGTTTTATCGATGTCTGGGGGACTATGGAAAGGACAGTCCGCCATACTACTTAACTTATGGCATGCGACCTATGTCGCCACCACTGTGTCCACAGTTTCGTTAGACAAGACGTCTTTGAGAATAGATATCTTTCTAAGGTGCCCGAGGCAACGTTCTCAGATTCCACCAAGATGTAGGGTATGGGCGGCTGAGGTAAATACCATTAAATTGTAAAGAAGGCCTAGACAGCCAGCTAATATAGCTCGGTTGGAGCATCGATAGCCCACCCCATGCCAGTGGTAGTGTCAGAAGTTCCCATCGTATTGTGGGTTGTCCCTTTGCCCAGATGAGTCTACGGAGCTCATATTTTACAGTGGTGAAAACAGGCACGGTGGAGGTATTGGTATGTTCAGGAATAAATAAAGAAAGTTGGGCATCACACCCATTGTAAAAAATATATCTTTATTGACATTTTGATTTTAATGAAGAACCGAGCAACGCACTGTTCAAGTAGGTGCCAAATATAAATGAATATTCATTCAAATTCAATTTCATTTCACATCTCACGGTGCATAATGTGCAAAATATCTAGCTCTCTCAGAGTCTCCACCCTTCCCGCCCAATCTCTAAACCCCCCACCCCCCTCCCGCTGGTTTCACAGCGGTCTGTCGGTTGGCTTTGTCATTCTATTAAATCATCTCTCCCCAAGTTACTAAGCCTTCCTCCTCCACTGTCTCATCTAGCTCATAAGCCTAATATGTACTTCATCAGCTATTGCCCATTCCGTCAAACCCTTCTTCCACTGTACCACCGCCGGGGCTTGAGCCGACACCCAGTGTATAGCTATCCGCTGCCGCGCCAACACCTCTACCAGCGCTAACATCCTGCTTCCATCTATGTCTGCCTCCTCCTTGGGACAATGCCCAAGAAGCACAGTTTAACCGAACCCTCCAGTGCCAGGTCCGTAATCCTTGTCAGGTACAATACTACATCTTTACAGAATTTTGCCATATGCAATCATCTCCAAGGTTTGTGCAAAAAGTCTGCTGCGACACGGCCGCATCAACCACATGCCACTGGTGACTCCGGATATATTTTAATGAGCTTCTGCAGACTCATGTATATCCTATGTAAGTAAAGAATGTGTATAAGCTGGAATCGTGCATTGGGTGTTACTTGTATAACTTGAGCACAAGCTTTTTTCCAGTTTGCCAATGTCAAGGCAATCCCATCCCAGCGATCCCAAGCGCGTTCTCTGCGTTTCCCCCTTATCTGCCACTAAAGCGGCATACAGGGGGGTCATCAACCATTTACACCCAGCCAGTTCCAACAACTGTCTCATTGTGACATGTCCCTAGCCTAGCGGGAAACGAGGGCTAGATCGCCCACGCAGGGGGATCCATCCTGGCAAAAAGCAGGAACTGTCCCTGCACCACAGCAAACAGCACCTGGTCCTAGGGCAAAAGACACAAAATGGTCACTGGAAAACTGATGCTCGACCATTGTGCAGTCCCCTCCCGCTAAACCCCTCATGAGCTGTCCTTATTTATATTTTAAAAGGGCCTCCGCACCCACAGGGGCAGGTCCTCAGCGAATGGGCCCTGCGGAAGACCTTATTAACGTCCTTGTACCACACGTCGACTTGTGCGGGAGCACATATGGAAATTCTCTTTGAATGCCCACCCGCAATAAAAGCACCTCTCGAACCATGTAAGGGCCTTGTGTGTGTGTGTGTGCAAGGAGTGCCTTTTTCAATTTGGGCCGTTGTCCAGTCAATGCACTGCACTTTGCAGCTGCTTCTCAGCATAACAGAGTAACAAATTCGGCAGTCCCATCCTACCTTCAGAGATTGGGAGCTTCTACGTGGACAGGTACACCTAACTACTCTTGCCTGTCCACTCCAAATCCGCCAGCAACCAGTCCAATCGAGCAAACGTCGCTGCCGGCACTGGACACATCAAATTTTGCAGAACGTTCAAGCACCATGGCAAAAACACCATCTTCGTCAGGGCAACCTTCCCCATTGGAGACAGTGGGAGTGTTTTCAAGAATTCAACGGATTTCGTCAGCCCATCTATTAACCTACCTACATTCAAATTGTATTGCTCCTGTCGGCCCCGGGTAACCCATATTCCCAAGTACCGGAACCCATTGCGCACCCAGCCGAGCTCAAGGCCCTCTGGGTAAAGGGGCTCCCACCTGTCCCAGCCCACCCAGTGGGAATAGTTTTCTCTGTTGGTCCGTAGCCCTAACATCTCAGCAAAGTCATGCATCACCTCCAGCAGCAGGGGCTCCGAGTGCACTGAGTCCCAGAGATAAACCAATAAACCAGTCTGCATACATGGACCGCATTCGCTGTCCATAAGCTCCACGATCCTATGGACTCCCAAAAGTGGCAGGCCAGTGGTTCCGCTGCTAGCACAAATATCACTGGGAATGGAGGGCAACCCTATCTAGTCCCCTTGCCCACGTGCCCTGATTGAGAAATTAAATTTCCTGTTCAAATTCTAGCAACCATCTCAGTGTACAATAACTTAACCCAGACGATAAACCCTGAAACAAAACCCATTCGGTGCATATTCGCCCGAATATAATTCCAGCCCACCGTGTCAAAGGCACGCTCAAATCCAGGGCAGTCAATAGCAGGTCCTCTCCCAATTCTGCAACCGCATGCATGACATGGGACAGCCAGCCGCCTGATATTATGCAGTGTGCATCTTTCTGGGATAAAATCCATCTGGTCGAGTGGACCTGCTCACGTACCACCCACAGCAGCCTATTCGCCAAAACTTTGCGCAGCAACTTGACATCTGTATTTAATAGATAATGGCCCATAGGAGTTGAGCTCCATCAGGTCTCTGCTTCTCTTGGGATTCAGAACCATCACCGCTTTCCTCATAGTCTGGGGAGCACTTCCCTTTCCATGCCTCCACAATCAACCCCAGGAGTGTCTAAAGGATTGAATCAGGTAGTGCCTGATACAGTTCCACCGGCAGCCCATCTGCCCAAGCACTTTACCTCGCTTCATCTCCGAGAGTGCCGCCTTGAATTCCTCTACCTCAAGCGTGCTATCAAGGCTGCACCTTTGCTCCTGTGTAAGACTCATCCACTCCATTCTATTTAGGAACCGCTTCAAGGCACCCCCCTCCTGCAAGTATGCACAGCATGCATCATTTATATGGTCCCCAGCTATCAAGGTAGACCTGCTCTCCCTCTGTAGGGACAATATATGTGTGTAGGGCTTCTCCTGTTCACAAACCATGCCAGCAGTCTGCCGGATTTGTTGCCCTCTCAAAAGAGTTTCTGGAGAGAGAGAGAGAGAGAGAGAAGAGAGAGAAAAGAGAGAGAGAGAGAGAAAGTCGGGTGGACCCATCTAGCACATCAGCAGGGTGATTCCCCAGTCTTGCCGGTTTTTCATCACCTGATCTGTTAATCATCTGTCCTGTTGTCAGCGTACTTCAATCACCTGAGCCATACACTCCTCTCTCAATGCCCTTGTAAGCCTCCACTTCACCGCTCTGCTATCTGTAGTTTGTCTGATTCTCCTAAAAAAAACTGGAGGGTGAGGAAAATGCTGGCCATCAGCACGTCTGTTCTTAGTCTCCACAACGAGATATCTGATAGAGACTTCTAGCCGCAGTTTCCTTACCATAGAATTAACCCTAGGCGTCAGACTGGATCCAGAATTTCTTTTTGATCAGTACACCTGCACGCCGGTAGGTGGCATTGATCGACTCCGCGTGGTGTCGTCCATGCCGAAAGTGACGTGCGCGGTGCCTATATAGGCGCCACCCCAGCATGCTGACATCATTTCTTTTCTTTCCGCACCAGAGTGCAGATCATGAGAGTCTTACCCCTTAGTCTTTTTTGACTACCTCTTTTTCACTTTTTGTCGACCCCTTTTTGAGGTTATTCGCCTGGTATGGCAATAATGTTATCTATAAAGGTCATCTACAAGCCCTGCGGCGCCTGTCACTTACAGATGTCGGTAACTGACCCACTTCTTGTATGTCTTTGGTGCCTCGAGCATGACCCTCGAAGGCCTGTGCTGACTGCTGTGCCGTGCACCCGAAGGCTTTGAAGGAGCCCTCCTTCAAAATCTTAGCAGCTGGATGTGCGACGCTCAACTCAGAGTTTAATGGGTCAGCAGGGGCCCCTACTGGTTTCCCAACACCAGTCGGGCCCCTTGGATCCACAGATGGATCTGGACCGGCACTGGTCATGCCACCACGACCTTCCCAGATGCCTGTCCCGATGCTCCCGGCGCATTCCAGCGGCGCCGTCCCAATTCTGATCCTCTACTCTGACGAGCAGTCGTAGGAGCATCATATAACGCTGACTAGAGCCTTGCCCTCCAGGCTTGAGCCTGAGCCCTATTCTAATGGGCTAGGACTTGAGGAGGCATGGGAGGGGTCACTGGACCCTGAAAAAAAGCTCCTTGACCCTAATATGTACTAATGTGAGGATTTGGCGGAGGCCAGTGGGCTGAGCATTTCTCCAGACACTGGCATGCTTTCTCCCCCTACTGTGGCTATGGAGGAGGGAGCGTCTTTTAAAATGGTGGTGAGAAGGGTGGACCTTAGCCTACCTTAAGTGGCAGTCAAGACTAACGTCTTGACAGAGATGCTTCAACCGACAGTTGACCCAAAAATGGCGTTGTCATTCTACCTTGACCGCACAAGAGAGTTCTAGTTGGACGACCAACTCTTTGTGGGGTATGTCGGAGCGAAGAAGGGGAAGGCTGTGCAGAAGTGGACCATCTCCAGATGGATTGTGCTCTTCATTAAAACTGCTACGCATTGGCTAAGTGGCAACTCCCTGAGGGTTTGTGTGCTCATTCCACAGACCCAAGGCCGCGATCACTGTGTTAGCTCACGGCATTCCGGTCCTGCACATCTGTCAGGCAGCGATGCGGGCTTCTTTGCACCATTCACTAAACACTACTGCCTGGACAGTCATGTCCCTTGGAATGGGCACTTTGCTCGTTCGGCCCTGCTGGTCTTTTTGGTTTGGAATTATTTCGCAGACCCACCCCTGAGGAGGTTTTGCTTGGGTAGCTATTCTACGGTAAGGAATCTGTGGCTAGAATTCTATCAGATGAACAAGTTATTTACCTTCGGTAACGCCTTATCTGGTAGAGACTGTGTCTAGCCGTAAATTCCTTGCCAACCCACCCATCCTCCCCGCTCTGCAAATAGTATCTAGAGACAGGGACTTTCCCCTTTCAGGGCCCTAATTTTGCACATCAGTGGTCAGTGTTCTCTGTAGCTTTGTGCTTCTAGCATGGAAAGTCGCGAAAAGAAAAAGGACGACAGCTCTCTGGGGTGGCGTCTGTATGGGCACACACACGTCACTTCCAGTGCGGGCACCCACGACGCCACCACTTGGAGCCGAACGGCTCCACCACCCGGTGGGCAGGGATACTGCTTGAAATAAACATCCTGATCCAGACTGATGCCTGGGGATAATTCTAAGGTATGGAATCTGAGTCTTTATATAGTCTCTACCAGATAAGGCGTTACCAAAAGTAAGTAACTTATCCTTTAGGTCTCGTCCACCTGGAGCTGAGAGTCAGGAGTAGAGGTGAGTGATCAGACAGATATCTATTTAAATAGGCCGAGGGCGTGTACAAGTCCAAATCCTCCCTCCTCCCCAACACATAGCCTATGCCACTAATCCCAGTGTATGGGCAAATTGTATGAGAATAACTTGTCCCCCTGGTGGAGGTGTCTCTAAACATCTAATAGTTGTAAGCCAGCTTTTGCCTACGTCAATGTCTGCTCCATACGGGGCCTCAGGCCCTCTCTTGGCAGAGATTTATCCAGCCGCCAGTCTTGTACGCAATTAAAGTCTCCTGCCCAAATAACTCACATTACCGTGTATGGGGCTACTGCCCGCACCACCTCTGGGAAAAATTAACTATCAACCAGCGTTAAAAGGCATACATGTGCACCAGGCAGGTCTCAAAGCCATCCAACACCCTCACCACTATTAGATATCTACCTTTGTGGTCAGCATGTAAAGATCAATTGTCCTGGCAGTATCCATGCCACCAGTCCTGGAGCGTAGTTAGAATATTTGCCAGCATACATGTGGCCTCACCACCACTTGCCTAGTTTTGCTACCTCGTTTTGAATTAGGTGTGTTTCTTCCAACATAACTATACAGGCCTTATACCATTTAAGATAGGATAACACTCCATATTTTTTCGGATACCGATTGAGACCCCGCACATTCCAGAACACTAGTACATTTGTCATCTAATTTGCATGTGTCATCTTCCCAGCAAGGTCAGACCCTGCTGACGACCTCACCCAGTTCTCCCATCCCAGCATCCCAGATCCCTACAATACACCTAGGACCTCCCCAAATGGGATACCCCCGGCCTATGGAAGCCCACCAGTTGGACTCCTTGGAGGGTGACCAGACTAGCAAATCTCCCCACCAAGCATGGGATTCCATCACTCACTCCATTGCACCCTAGTCAGTTTGTGAACAAGAGTGGGAATACAAAACCAAATAAAAAGTTCTCCAGGTGCATGTGCACTCCATAGTACATGCTCACCAGGTCATTGTATCCCGTCTTAACTCCCGGCCTTTGTAATACTGCACTCCCTCATCCAGACTCAGGAGACAATGTACCACCTTCAAAAGCACAGTTCATGAAGCATCTCCCCTTCCCTGTGTCTCCATCTCATCAGATGTAACTTTTCTTTCTCTTGTAATAGTCCACTCCTCTTTGACAGTAATCCTTTGGAGTCCAACTATACTCTCGACTGGCGACAGGGTCTGCACCGTCTCCCCCCACCTCTCCGGGTTAGCCCCCGAAAGCTGCTCAGGTCTGCTGTCAGGCTTGTATGTCCCTGCCCTATCCGAAACTTCAAGGCAAGCCCATACCTCCTCCGGGTTATCAAAGAAGTGACTCTTGCTATGTTTGAGTACTTTCTGGCGTGCCGGGAACAACAAGATATATTGGAGTCCCATCTTCCTGTGCTTTGTTTTCACCTCCATGTAGGTTTTCCAGCGTGCTTGCACCATTCTGGTGTAGTCTGGGTAGGTAGATACAACATGGTATCTAGACAAGCAGAATGTCACACCTTTGAGAACCCATAGAATACAGTTGCGATCTTTGCGGTTCAGGATTCAAGCAATCAGAGCTCTCAGAGGGGCACCAGGGGAGGCTTCGGCACCAGCGCCCTATGGGGAAAACCCAATAAAAAGTTCTCCAGGTGCATGTGCACTCCATAGTACATACTCACGAGGTCATTGTACCCATTCTCACCTCCCGGCCTTTGTAACACTGCACTCTATCATCCAGGCTCGGGAGACAATGGCCCACCTTCAAATGCACAGTTCATGAAGCATCCCCCCAATCCGTTGGGATAGTCTCCTTGCTATCCAACAAACTAAGCCCCCCCCCCGGTGTCTCCGGCTCATAAGATGTAACTTCTCTTTCTCTAAAGAGACCCCCAGTGTTGGGCACCCCTTTTCCTCATCCTAAGAGCCCTCTCATAGGATGCCAGCCACTTATCGATGCCAACCCTCTCCCCTACTTAGGAATGATACCCTTGGGAAATCTGTGATCATATTCACCCCCTGCAGTTACTTCCATGTCTTTGTTGCTGCCACTATTCTCTGGGGACTTCAAGCCCAGCTGGACCCTTCTCTCCTCAAGGGCCAGTCTCCATTCCTCCAATTCCAGTAGGCTAACTTGGGCCTCAAGGTTCTTTGCCCCCTTTCAGAGGTAGTGTTCCTTTCACTATCAGATGTGGAGGGGTGCCTCCTTCAGATGGTTAGGGCCAGGCTGTCATTTTCCCCTTCATCCTCCTCCTTGATGACTCCTCTGTCATCATCGTCTTCCCCACTGTCAGGAATGTTGTTTTTATGTAACAGAGTTTGGGCTTGGTGAACCTCTTCCCAAGCCCTGAGGGCTTTCTCTAGGTCCTCTTTCTTAGTTGAGGATTTCACCCTGATCTTCCTCTCTTTGCACAGTGCCTTAATTTAATTGAATTTCAGGGTGGGCAGAGTGACCAAGTCCATATTTCCCAGCCCTTTTTGCGCCCTGTAAGGAATTTGCAAAAACTTTAACACATTTTTTACAAACTTTTCAGAAGTTCTCAAAACGTTCTTAAAAGCTTGCAAACTCTTGGAGTCAGTATTAAGGAGACTCCAGAACTTGGCACCTTATTTGAAAATTACAAGATCTTCCTTCTAGGTGCCGGCTTGGTGGATTTTTTAGTGTTCTCAGAGTTGTTAACTGCATTGCACTGCTAGGCACAAGTTCTGGATCCCACCGCTGCCACCAGTGTGAGGTAATGCAGTTTACTATAGGATGTGGTTGTGCAACCTCAGAGAGTAATAAACTCACTAACCAGACAGGCTTGTTTGTAAAACGCAACCCTGTGTAGCTGGCTTTGAACAATCAGGCTTTATCAGAAGAACAAGTGCCAAACATTTAGAAGTGCCAATACAATTTAATAAGAAAGAAAACCGAGACAAGGGAAATCCAACACCAATTTATAAATATCGATCTTATTTTTATGAATTTTTAGACACTAAAGAAAACAAAAATCACCGGAGGGTTCTAGAGATATGAAGTTTTAAGTAAATCGTATCTCACTGTTTTTCACTCAAAAAAACAACTTTGTCAAGTGGTTAGCAGTTACTTTAAAAACTTTTTATAAAATTGTGCTTGACTACTCCGGCCTGATTTGGGCGACCAACTCCAGCAGAGAGCAAGTCACAGGTTGGACAGTAAAACAAGCACCTTGAGCCAGTGAGTGATTGCCCGAGCTGTCAGCTTGTTCTTTGGCAAGGTAGGAGCTTAGTTGCGCCCATATATCTTGAGGTCTGGACGTAGCAGTTAACATAGTGGCGTAAAGCTCCTCATTGGTATTACAAGTTAATACACTGCGGAGTCATCCTCCATTGTGGGGAGCAGTCCCCTCATCCAGTGATGGCCACTTCTGTTTTAGCTGACAATAGGAGCCGCGACACCAACTGCCGAGTAGGCTTTGGTAGTTTGGATACCCCATTTACACGAGATCAGGGTGTTAGGGACCCGATACAGAATAATTCAGGAGACCTCAGCCAGGACCGCTGCCCAGTTAGCAGAATTATGACCACACTGCCACCCCAGGTGGAGAAAGGTAGCATGTGGTTGGTGGCAGCGAGAACAGGTGTGTTATTTGGTGACTTCTAGGCCATGTAATTTTGCAGGGGTACAGTCTTTGCAAGAACTTAAAGCGTAAAAGTTTGTGTTTATAGTTCATGGAGATCCTCTCCAGTTGCGCACAATAGTACTTCCATTTACAGATGTCCCACAAGTCTTCCAGGTTTCTCTCCCATTGTAGCATGGCTGGAACTCGGGCCACTGGGCATGCAACCACTGTGAGTTTATAGATGTGGAAAACCCTGAGTGCATGGTGAAGTCTGTGATGTGGAAATATCTAAAGTGTTTGTGGATGGTCTGTTACAATATTGATTGGACGTCACACAGGTTACACAGGGAAACAGGTGCCCTCGTTCCCTATTGTTATGTTTACAAAGTGCTGATTCAACCAACGTTTCATTAGTTCTAGGTATAACAGTTCTATCGATGTCTGGGGGAGTATGGAAAGGACAGTCCGGCATACTACTTAACTTATGGCATGCGACCTATGTCGCCACCACTGTGTCCACAGTTTCGTTAGACAAGATGTCTTTGAGATTAGATATCTTTGTAAGGTGCCCGAGGCAACGTTCTCAGATTCCACCAAGATGTAGGGTATGGACGGCTGAGGTAAATACCTTTAAATTGTAAAGAAGGCCTGGACGGCCAGCTAATATAGCTCGGTTGGAGCATCGATAGCCCAACCCATGCCAGTGGTAGTGTCAGTAGTTCCCATCGTATTGTGGGTTGTCCCTTTGCCCAGATGAGTCTACGGAGCTCATATTTTACAGTGGTGAAAACAGGCACGGTGGAGGTATTGGTATGTTCAGGAATAAATAAAGAAAGTGGGGCATCACAACCATTGTAAAAAATATATCTTTATTGACATTTTGATTTTAATGAACAATTGAGCAACACACTGTTCAAGTAGGTGCCAAATATAAATGAATATTCATTCAAATTCAATTTAATTTCACATCTCACGGTGCATAATGTGCAAAATATCTAGCTCTCTCAGAGTCTCCACCCTTCCCACCCAATCTCTACTCCCCCCCATCTTCCTCCCGCTGGTTTCACAGCGGTCTGTCGGTTGGCTTTGTCATTCTATTAAATCATCTCTCCCCAAGTTACTAAGCCTTCCTCCTTCACTGTCTCATCTAGCCTCATAAGCCTAATATGTACTTCATCAGCTATTGCCCATTCCGTCAAACCCTTCTTCCACTGTACCACCGCCGGGGCTTGAGCCGACACCCAGTGTATAGCTATCCGCTGCCGCGCCAACACCTCTACCAGCGCTAACATCCTGCTTCCATCTATGTCTGCCTCCTCCTTGGGACAATGCCCAAGAAGCACAGTTTAACCGAACCCTCCAGTGCCAGGTCCGTAATCCTTGTCAGGTACAATACTACATCTTTACAGAATTTTGCTGTATGCAATAATCTCCAAGCTGTGTGCAAAAGGTCTGCTGCGACACGGCCGCATCAACCACATGCCACTGGTGACTCCGGATATATTTTAGTGAGCTTCTGCAGAGTCATGAATATCCTATGTAAGTAAAGAATGTGTGTAAGCTGGAATCGTGTATTGGGTGTTACTTGTATAACTTGAGCACAAGCTTTTTTCCAGTTTGCCAATGTCAAGGCAATCCCATCCCAGCGCTCCCAAGCGCGTTCTCTGTGTTTCCCACTTATCTGCCACTAAAGCGGCGTACAGGGGGGTCATCAACCATTTACACCCAGCCAGTTCCTTTTTTTTTTTTATTATTTTTTTTTTTTTATTAAGCATTTCCAGAAAAAATACATATATACGAAACAACAATCAATGATAAAACCAATTTATACATAAAATAAATTAATTAGATTGATTAAAAGGCAGTTGGTAAAAAAAAAAGGAAAAGCAGTCTTAAGATTTTACATTTCATCAGAAATTAAAACAGCTCGATCTTATGAACAAACAGCTAATCTCTCTTACACGGTTTTTGAAAAAATATCTACAAGCGAGTCAGTTCATTAAAGCCTATCTCTGATAGCACTAAAGGCCTCCTCTGTAAGTCCCTACCTATACCACCCTTACATCTCTACTCCAGCTGGCGATGTGTGCCCAAACCTTCTGCCCCCGAATTCTAGCCCGTCTACCCCTGCTAGCGTAGATAGCCCTCTCTTGATTATAAATTCCGAGAAGCCTAGCGAGCCACATGTAGAAGGTAGGTGGTTCAGCATCTTTCCATCTAGTTGCTAATAAAATCCTATATACCGCTGTCCCCCAAAAAAGACAGTATTCCTCCTCTACACTAAATTCCCTTGAGCCATCATAACCAAGAATCAACAGAGTAGGGGATAGTTCTAATCTACGGCCAAATATTTCCTCCCAGTACCCTGATAAACCTTTTTTTAACAAAGTTAGTTTATCACAATCATAGAACATATGAATCAGGGTGGCAGGTCCCGACCCACATCTAGGGCACTTATCATCTGTCCTTTTCCCCCATGTGTACAATTTAGCTGGTGTAAAATATAATTTAAAAATAGTTTTGTACAATTGAGCTTTTAGGTTCGAGGATAAAAATATTTTGGCTGTTAAAGAAAGGCTCTTATAGATATCCACATCGGGGTTTCCCAACTGCGATGCCCAAGATAATTCAGTTTTTTCTAAATCGTCTGGGATCCTATCAAGAAGTAAACCATAAAGGTTCCTAATTTTGGTGGACTTCCTAGTTATAATATCTAAAAGTGGAATTTTATCAAGCGTGATCTTAGGGGTATTTAAAACAAGGATATTTTTAATCTGAACAAATTTAAAATAATGGTTGCTCGGTATGTCAAAAACCTTCTGAAGCACAGGAAATTGAAAATCTTGCTCCCCACCGCTAAAATCCCCAACTGTTTTTACCCCTAACCTTTCCCATTTCTTCCCCATATCATCATTAACTTGGAACGATAATAGTGATGAGCGCCACAGGGGAGTATATCTATTAGCTTTTGGGATTACCATAAATTTGGAAACTTGCTTCCATACATTCCATGCGCTGCGAATCACTTTAAACCTTACTTTCTTATAATAACTTGGTTCCGCTTGTCTCAGTAGAAGCCCAGGAGCTTTCTTCCCAATAGAGAGTTCATAGATAGTAGGTATTTTTGAGCCGTGCTCTGTTCCAGTGTCGTTATCTATGATAAGTAGAGTAGCCATTTGATGGAGAAGAGCCGCCCAATAATATAGGGTGATATTAGGAATTGCGAGGCCACCCCTGTCTTGTGGTAGAGCTAAATATTTCATTGCTCTCCTAACTTTCCCATATTGCCAAATAAACTTGGTAAACATTGATTCCAATGACTTCAATAATTTATCTTCTACAGCCAATGGTATAGCCCGAAACAAATATAATAACTTTGGTAACATAGTCATTTTTAAAAAATTTCCCCTCCCAATAATAGACAAGTGTAAACCATTGATTCTCCTTAGATCATTCCCTATGGTTTTAATCAGAGGTTCAAAATTACATTTATTAATTTCATCTATTTTTGCGCTTATACAAACCCCCAGATAAACCGCAGTATTTGATTTCCTTGGGTCATTAAAATCAATGTTATCTGTACATAGCACTATAGTTTTCCCCTTATTCAAAGCATATCCAGAGAGAAGCCCATAACTCTCAGTGATTTTATTAATTTCTATAATTGCCTCAGCTGGGTTCGGGGTTAATACCGCAACATCATCGGCATAAGCCAGTACTTTAGTCTCATAACCACCTGTAACTATTGGTTTAATATTCCGGCTTTGTAAAAGTTTAACCACTAAGGGATTAATATATAAAGCGAATAAAATCGGGGAGCAAGGACATCCCTGCCTTGTCCCTCTTGATATATTAATATTGTTAGACTCCTTTCCCATAAGTTGCAGTCGGGCCCTTGGTTGACAGTACATGGCTTTAATTGCTTTTATAAATTGGGGCCCAAAACCATTTAGCTCCAGTACCCCCATAAAAACTTCCAAGAAACCCGATCAAAAGCTTTTTCAGCGTCAAGAAGGATCATGGCCATCTGGCCCCCTGTCCCAGACATGATATCAAAAAGGGAAATAACTCTGCGGGTATGGTCAGTTGTTCCTTTGCCCGGGATAAAACCATGTTGCCAGGGAGAGACCAGGTGCTCTATGACCCTCCCAAGCCGATTAGCCAAGATTTTAGAATATAATTTAGAGTCTGAGTTAATCAAGGAGATTGGTCGGTATGACGATGGATTGTCAACCGGCTTGCCTTTCTTAGCAAATATTATTATATCTGTCTCTTTCCAAGACTCAGGGGGCTCCACTATATTGCACTCCCTTAAACAAATCCAAAAGAAAAGGTGTTATCACTGTTCCTAAGATTTTATAAATCTCTAGTGGGATTTTATCGGGTCCTGCGGCTTTCCCGAGGCCATTTCTAGCAGAGCCAAATGAACTTCCTCTAGAGTAATCTCTTCTTCTAGTTCATCTCTTCTTAACCTATCCAGGCCTCCTCCAAATTCAGTATCTACGGTCAGTTCAGCTAGAGCTTTATTAACTTCTGCTGTAGTTTTCATGATATCATCTTGATACAAGATTTGATAATACCGTTGAAACCCTTTAATAATGTCTTCTGAATCAGTATATACTTGTCCTTCTATATTAATAGCGGGAATTGCATTAAAAGAAATCTTCTGCCTAGTGCGAAGGGCTAGCCTCTTACCTACCTGCTCACCGTTCTCATATATACTATTCCGATGTGATTGATATGCTTCTGCTGATCTCTGCGTTAACCAGCTATTTAATTCCGCCTTTAAAGCAATTATTCGATGTTGAATATGGACCCCATCTTGTCCCTGTATTATTGTCAAGACATGTTCCTCTTCAGCTCTAGCCAACTCCCGTGATATTTGTTGATTCTTGTTTTCCCGCTCCTTCTTAACTCTGGCCACAAAACTAATAGTCTCCCCTCTTAGAGTAGCCTTAAAAGAATCCCAAACGACCCCCTGCCTGCGCTAAAGCGATTCATATCAAAATATTCTTGTGCCCAACCCTTAATAAATTCAATATACTCATTATTCACTAACAATTTTCTATCGAACGTCCATTTACTCCGTGGCCTTTTAAAATTAGTTAGTTCAATTTCTAAGATCAGAGGATTATGATCAGATATTAATTTTGGGATTTTCTTGATCTCAGCTCGTATTAGTAAATCCCTTGTTGCAAAAAAATAATCGATCCTAACATATTTATTATGTGGGCAGGAGAAGTATGTGTACCCGGGCTTAGTCGGGTTTTTTAAATCCCAAATATCCACCAGACCATGACTATTCTTAAGACAATTTAAGGCCCTGTAAACTCTAGGCTTCCGGCCAGAATATCCACCTTGCCTCTGTTTCCCAGCTCCTATATCTAAAGAAATATTTAAATCTCCTCAGAAAATTAGGGAGTTTGGCCATGTGGCAAGCTCTATTTCTAGGGCTTCAAATATTTGAGGGTCATCCTGATTAGACCCGTAAACCGAGCAAACCGTAACTCCTGTTAAAAGCTCTACTATAGCCCACCTCCCCAGAGCATCCGCTGCCGTGCGTTTGGGTAATCCTAATGATGTTTTAGCTAGAATGGCCACCCCACGAATATTAGAGGTCTGAGTTGTGCAAACTAGAATATTATACCCGCCAACCCTTAGTAGTTCTCTTTTCTCCCAGGGAATATGTGTCTCCTGCAGGCAAACTACATCCATAGAGTTTAACCTAATAATTTCAGCACACCGAATCCTCTTTACCCTATCGTTCAGCCCTGCCACATTCCATGAACATATATTCAACTTCCCCATTGCAATTTGATTCCAAGTTCCAGGGTTCCTTCTATTAGTAATCTGTTGTCCACATACTCTCCCACATTATAACTCCACTTCTGCCTTCCTTTAATCTCTTTCAACTGTCTCTTTATTTCATTACTGATTCCGGAAATGCTTTTTTTATTTTGCTTTAAAACCACCACCTTTCCCTTACCCCCTACACCCTCTCTGTCGTTCCCCCGACCCCCCCCCCCACCCCCTCCACAGCACCCCCACCTCCCCACATGAGGCGTACAGACTCAATCTAGAGTCTGTTTCATGATGAGTGTGCAACACAGAGCCTGAACCTGAGCCTTAATACTAGGATTTTTTACTAGTAATTAAAAGATGCTGCTCATAGACCCCCAGCTCACACAGTTAGTTTTTTTTTTTTTTTTTTTCCCCTACTCTTTTTCTTCTGTTTCTCTCTTCCTTTCTTCTCTTTCCTCTTCTTTCCCTTCTCCTCCTCTTCCTCTCCCTCTGCCTTCTCTTCTCTTCTTTCCCTTTTCCTTTTCCTTTCCTCCTCCCCCTCCCCTCCCCTTCCTCTTTTTTTCTTTTTTTTCTCTTACCCCTCTCTCTCCTACTTCCCCCTTTCTATATAAAAAAGAAAAAAAAACATGCACTTGATTTCATGTATATATTTATTATTTTTTTTCCCCCCTTTTTTTCTTCCCTTCTTCCCTTCCCTTCCACTTCAAATATATCAATATATCCCAAAGAACAGCAACAACACTAAAAAAAAAAAAAAAAAAAAAGGGAGAGAAAAGAAGAAAGGAACAAGATTATAGTGCTACCTTTGTCCCTTCTATTTTATTTTTGGTTTGATTTCCCCTTGTGATGGTTATAGACTATGGCTTACTTGGCATTTTACAGCTGTCTAAATCTAGCCAGACAAACTATCCAAATATTCTTTAGCCTTTATTTCGGACAAAAAGAACTTGGTTTGTCCCCCCAGATCACTTTAAGCCGAGCCGGATTATTTAAATAAACTTGCGCTTTTTATCTTGAAATGGCTTAATAAGCTGACGCAACCTCCACCGCCTTTCGACGGTGGAGTGACAGAAGTCTGGGCGAACAAAGTAGGAGATCTCATTCCTAGTTCTTTTTGCTTCTGGTCTTGCTTTTTCAAAGACCGCTTGGCGTAATAAGAAATTGCCGAAGTAGACCAGAATGGCGCGGGGAAAGCCCCTGCCTTTGCTGGCTGTTTCTGAACAAAAGGGACACGGTGGGCGCGTTGGACTTCCAGAGCCCAGTTCCATTCAGTAAGTTCTGGCAAAGAGTCTCGTAGCAGGTCCACCACGTATGATCGAACATCCCCTGCCTCAACACCTTCGGGAACCCCCAGTACCCGTAGATTATTCCTCTGCTGACGATTCTCAAATTCCTCAAGCTTCCATTTGACGTCGACTAGCTGTGCCTCATGAGAATCCACTTGCGTTTGATTTGAAACCAAATCGGATTCAGTGGAAACAATTCTCGACTCCAAATCCGTCAGCCTCTCTCCAAATACATTGCACGTCTTAGTTAGCTTTCGGACAACCCCTTGCATTTTGCGCATGGCAGCCTGGGTTTTGCGCCCGTCCTGGCGCGTCTGTTCCCGGTGTATTGAAATGGCCTGAAAGATGGTCTCTAGCGTTGGAGGGGCTAATCCGGAATGATCTAATCTGGGTGGATCAGGAGGTGTAGGACTCATGATTTGATTTGTGGGGGTATAGTCCCAAGCAAGATCCTTTCCCTGTCTCTTTTTCTTTTTTTCAGAATAGTTTTTAATTTACAACCCTCGTCGTCTACCTGGTCGCTACAGGTCTCATCTGTAGTATATGGCAAGTCATCAGACCATTCATCCCCGTCAGATAAAGAAAAAAAGTCACTAGGTTCTTTATCAAAATCTGTATCATCAATGTTGGTTTTACTGGCTACTAGAGGTGCTAAGTCTTGCCCCCCCAGTAGCTCCAATCATATCAGCAGGGTCATGAATACTGGTGGAGCTCTCCAGAGTTATATTCTCATTCTGGCAGGCTAGTATCGGACCCTCTGATCCATCAGCAATCACAGTCATAAGTGAAGGAAGAGGGCTAAGCATACCTTCATTATTAGCAGGTCCCCCATCTTGATCATATGGGTCCAGATTAGAAGGTTGCGCTGTCTCGCTTAACGCTCCTGGTGTAACCTGCTCTGAACTCTGGGTTACATTCAAACCCTCGCAGGCATCTGTATCCGCGGTACTCACGGCTTTCGCGTTCGGCTTAGAACATGCTGAACTCTGAGTCTTCCTCTCCTGACCCGGATCTGTTTTCCCGGCCGACCCTCTCAATAGATCAGCCACAGTGGGGCCGGCCGGGCGTGCTTGCTGAGCAGCCCCGCCTCTTCCACGTCTCGGGGTCTGTGTGAGTGATCCCAGCGTCGCTGGAACCACCGCCTTCACCGTTCCTGTATCTCCTGACTCCAGCGTTCCCCGCAGCGCCAGTCTGGCCGTTCTCGTCTTCGCAGCCGCAGCCACCTTCGGTCCCATCTCAGCCGACACCGCTATTTCCACACGCTCGGTTTCTTCCTTGATCTCGGTCGACAGGTAAGATTTCTTGTGATGGATTGCGTCGGCTGTGGTTTTCAGTATTATTTTATCTAGGTGCCGTAGTACGGCTAGCCCAATAGCAGTTCCCAAAAAGTGCAGGTAGCTCCTGACGGGCTTGAGTTCAGTACCACAGATCTCTGCATTCATCCCACCGAATTTTCAGAGCAGCATCAATGGTTCTTTCTGGCTCTCACAGCTCCGTGCACACTGCGATCTCAAGCGATCGCCATCTTGCCAAAAAACACACCCAGCCAGTTCCAACAACTGTCTCATTGTGACATGTCCCTAGCCTAGCGGTAAACGAGGGCTAGATCGCCCACACAGGGGGATCCATTCTGGCAAAAAGCAGGAACTGTCCCTGCACCACAGCAAACAGCACCTGGTCCTAGGGAAAAAGACACAAAACAGTCATTGGAAAACTGATGCTCGACCCTTGTGCAGTCCCCTCCAGCTAAACCCCTCATGAGCTGTCCTTATTTATATTTTAAAAGGGCCTCTGCACCCACAGGGGAGGGTCCTCAGTGAAAGGGCCCTGCGGAAGACCTTATTAACGTCCTTGTACCACACGTCGACTTGTGCGGGAGCACATATGGAAATTCTCTTTGAATGCCCACCCGCAATAAAAGCACCTCTGGAACCATGTAAGGGCCTTGTGTGTGTGTGTGTGTGCAAGGAGTGCCTTTTTCAATTTGGGCCATCGTCCAGTCAATGCACTGCACGTTGCAGCTGTTTCTCAGTATAATAGAGTAACAAATTTGGCAGTCCCATCCTGCCTTCAGAGATTTGTAGCTTTTACGTGGACAGGTACACCTAACTACTCTTGCCTGCCCACTCCAAATTCGTCAGCAACCAGTTCAATCGAGCAAAGATCGCTGCCGGCACTTGACACATCAAATTTTGCAGACCGTTCAAGCACCATGGCAAAAACACCATCTTCGTCAGGGCAACCTTACCCATTGGAGACAGTGGGAGTGTTTTCAAGAATTCAACGGATTTCGTCAGCCCATCTATTAACCTACCTACATTCAAATTGTATTGCTCCTGTTGGCCCCGGGTCACCCATATTCCCAAGTACCCGAACGCATTGCACACCCAGCCGAGCTCAAGGCCCTCTGGGCAAAGGGGCTCCCACCTGTCCCCGCCCACCCAGTGGGAATAGTTTTCTCTGTTGGTCCGTAGCCCTGACATCTCAGCAAAGTCATGCATCACCTCCAACAGCAGGGGCACCGAGTGCACTGAGTCCCAGAGATAAACCAATAAACCAGTCTGCATACATGGACCGCATTCGCTGTCCGAAAGCTCCACCATCCTAGGGACTCCCAAAAGTGGCAGGCCAGTGGTTCCACTGCTAATGCAAATAGCACTGGGAACGGAGGGCAACCCTATCTAGTCCCCTTGCCCACGTGCCCTGTTTGAGAAATTAAATTCCCTGTTCAAATTCTAGCAACCATCTCAGTGTACAATAACTTAACCCAGACGATAAACCCTGATACAAAACCCATTCGGTGCATATTCGTCCATATATAATTCCAGCCCACCGTGTCAAAGGCACGCTCAAATCCAGGGCAGTCAATGGCAGGTCCTCTCTCAATTCTGCAACCGCATGCATGACATGGGACAGCCAGCCACCTGATATTATGCAGTGTACATCTTCCTGGGATAAAACCCATCTGGTCGAGTGGACCTGCTCACGTACCACCCGCAGCAGCCTATTCGCCAAAACTTTGCGCAGCAAGTTGACATCTGTATTTAATAGATAATGGCCCATAGGAGTTGAGCTCCATCAGGTCTCTGCTTCTCTTGGGATTCAGAACCATCACCGCTTCCCTCATAGTCGGGGGAGCACTTCCCTTTCCATGCCTCCACAATCAACCCCAGGAGTGTCTAAAGGATTGAATCAGGTAGTGCCTGATACAGTTCCACCGGCAGCCCATCTGCCCAAGCACCTTACCTCGCTTCATCTCCGAGAGTGCCTCCTTGAATTCCTCTACCTCAAGCGTGCTATCAAGGCTGCACCTTTGCTCCTGTGTAAGACTCATCCACTCCATTCCATTTAGAAACCGCTTCAAGGCACCCCCTTCCTGCAAGTATGCATAGCATGCATTATTTATATGGTCCCTAGCTATCAAGGTAGACCTGCTCTCCCCCTGTAGGGACAATATATGTGTGTAGGGCTTCTCCCTGTTCACAAACCATGCCAGCAGTCTGCCGGATTTGTTGCCCTCTCAAAAGAGTATCTGGAGAGAGAGAGAGAGAGAGAAGAGAGAGAAGAGAGAGAAAAGAGAGAGAGAGATAGTCGTCTGGACCCATCTAGCACATCAGCAGGGTGATTCCCCAGTCTTGACGGTTTTTCATCACCAGATCTGTTAATCATCTGTCCTGTTGTCAGCGTACTTCAATCACCTGAGCCATACACTCCTCTCTCAATGCCCTTGTAAGCCTCCACTTCACCGCTCTGCTATCTGTAGTTTGTCTGATTCTCCTAAAAAAAACTGGAGGGTGAGGAAAATGCTGGCCATCAGCACGTCTGTTCTTAGTCTCCACAACGAGATATCTGATAGAGACTTCTAGCCGCAGTTTCCTTACCATAGAATTAACCCTAGGCGTCAGACTGATCCAGAATTTCTTTTTGATCAGTACACCTGCACGCCGGTAGGTGGCATTGATCGGCTCCGCTTGGTGCCGTCCATGCCGAAAGTGACGTGCGCGGTGCCTATATAGGCGCCACCCCAGCGTGCTGACATCAGTTCTTTTCTTTCCGCACCAGAGTGCAGATCATGAGAGTCTTACCCCTTAGTCTTTTTTGACTACCTCTTTTTCACTTTTTGT
Organism: Calotriton arnoldi; assembly: GCA_963921515.1. NCBI lineage: Eukaryota > Metazoa > Chordata > Amphibia > Caudata > Salamandridae > Calotriton > Calotriton arnoldi. The sequence continues at coordinate 22,894 of CAWUFW010016894.1, forward strand.
CGACCCTTTTTTGAGGTTATTCTCCTGGTATGGCAGTAATGTCATCTAAAAAGGTCATCTACAAGCCCTGCGGTGCCTGTCACTTACAGATGTCGGTAACTAACCGTATGTCTTTGGTGCCTCGAGCATGACCCTCGAAGGCCTGTGCTGACAGCTGTGCCATGCACCCGAAGGCTTTGAAGGAGCCCTCCTTCAAAATCTTAGCAGCTGGATGTGTGACACTCAACTGAGAGTTTAATGGGTCAGGAGGGGCCCCTACTGGTTTCCCAACACCAGTCGGGCCCCTTGGATCCACAGATGGATCCGGACCGGTACTGGTCATGCCACCTCAACCTTCCCAGATGCCTGTCCCGATGCTCCCGGCGCATTCCAGCGGCGCCGTCCCAATTCTGATCCCCTACTCTGTCGAGCAGTCGTAGGAGCATCATACGACGCTGACTAGAGCCTTGCCCTCCAGGCTGGAGCCTGAGCCCTATTATTATGGGCAAGGACTTGAGGAGGCATGGGAGGGGTCACTGGACCCTGGAAAAAAACCACCTTGACCCTAATATGTACTAATGTGAGGATTTGGCGGAGGCCAGTGGGCTGAATATTTCTCCAGACACTGGCATGCTTTCTCCCCCTACTGTGGCTACGGAGGAGGGAGCATCTTTTAAAATGGTGGTGAGAAGGGTGGACCTTAGCCTACCTTCAGTGGCAGTCAAGACTAACGTCTTGACAGAGATGCTTCAACCGACAGTTGACCCAAAAAAGGCGTTGTCATTCTACTTTGACCGCACAAGAGAGTTCTAGTTGGACGACCAACTCTTTGTGGGGTATGTCAGAGTGAAGAATGGAAGGCTGTGCAGAAGTGGACCATCTCCAGATGGATTGTGCTCTTCATTAAATTTGCTACGCATTGGCTAAGTGGCAACTCCCTGAGGGTTTGTGTGCTCATTCCACAGACCCAAGGCCGCGATCACTGTGTTAGCTCACGGCATTCCGGTCCTGCACATCTGTCAGGCAGCGATGCGGGCTTCTTTGCACCATTCACTAAACACTACTGCCTGGACAGTCATGTCCCTTGGAATGGGCACTTTGCTCGTTCGGCCCTGCTGGTCTTTTGGTTTGGAATTATTTCGCAGACCCACCCCTGAGGAGGTTTTGCTTGGGTAGCTATTCTACGGTAAGGAATCTGTGGCTAGAATTCTATCAGATGAACAAGTTATTTACCTTCGGTAACGCCTTATCTGGTAGAGACTGTGTCTAGCCGCAAATTCCTTGCCAACCCACCCATCCTCCCCGCTCTGCAAATAGATTTCTAGAGACAGGGACTTTCCCCTTTCAGGGCCCTAATTTTGCACATCAGTGGTCAGTGTTCTCTGTAGCTTTGTGCTTCTAGCATGGAAAGTCGCGAAAAGAAAAAGGACGACAGCACTCTGGGGTGGCGTCTGTATGGGCACACACACGTCACTTCCAGTGCGGGCACCCACGACGCCACCACTTGGAGCCGAACGGCTCCACCACCCGGTGGGCAGGGATACTGCTTGAAATAAACATCCTGATCCAGACTGATGCCTGGGGATAATTCTAAGGTATGGAATCTGAGTCTTTATATAGTCTCTACCAGATAAGGCGTTACCAAAAGTAAGTAACTTATCCTTTAGGTCTCGTCCACCTGGAGCTGAGAGTCAGGAGTAGAGGTGAGTGATCAGACAGATATCTATTTAAATAGGCCGAGGGCGTGTACAAGTCCAAATCCTCCCTCCTCCCCAACACATAGCCTATGCCACTAATCCCAGTGTATGGGCAAATTGTATGAGAATAACTTGTCCCCCTGGTGGAGGTGTCTCCAAACATCTAATAGTTGTAAGTCAGCTTTTGTCTACGTCAATGTCTGCTCCATACGGCGCCTCAGGCCCTCTCTTTGCAGAGATTTGTCCAGCCTACAGTCTTGTACGCAATTAAAGTCTCCTGCCCAAATAACTCACATTACCATGTATGGGGCTACTGCCTGCGCCACCTCTGGGAAGAATTAACTATCATCCGCGTTAAAAGGCATACATGTGCACCAGGCAGGTCTCAAAGCCATCCAACACCCTCACCACTATTAGATATCTACCTTTGTGGTCAGCATGTACAGATCAATTGTCCTGGCAGTATCCATGCCACCAGTCCTGGAGCGTAGTTAGAATATATGCCAGCATACATGTGGCCTCACCACCATTTGCCTAGTTTCGCTACCTCGTTTTGAATTAGGTGTGTTTCTTGCAACATAACTATATGGGCCTTATACCATTTAAGATAGGATAACACTCTATATTTTTTCAGATACCGATTAATACCCCGCACATTCCAGAACACTGGTACATTTGCCATAGTCATCTAATTTGCATGTGTCATCTTCCCAGCAAGGTCAGACCCTGCTGACGATCTCACCCAGTTCTCCCATCCCAGCATCCCAGATCCCTACAATACACCTAGGACCTCCCTAAATAGGATATCCCCGGCCTATGGAAGCCCACCAGGTGGACTCCTTGGAGGGTGACCAGACTAGCAAATCTCCCCACTAAGCGTGGGATTCCATCACTCACTCCATTGCACGCCAGTCAGTTCGTGAACAAGAGTGGGAATACAAAACCAAATAAAAAGTTCTCCAGGTGCATGTGCACTCCATAGTACATGCTCACCAGGTCATTGTATCCAGTCTTACCTCCCTCATCCAGACTCAGGAGACAACGTACCACCTTCAAAAGCACAGTTCATGAAGCATCTCCCCTTCCCTGTGTCTCCAGCTCATCAGATGTAACTTTTCTTTCTCTTGGAATAGTCCACTCCTCTTTGACAGTAATCCTGGGAGTCAAACTATACTCTCGCCTGGCGACAGGGTCTGCACCGTCTCCCCCCACCTCTCCGGGTTAGCCCCCGAACGCTGCTCAGGTCTTCTGTCAGGCCTGTACGTCCCTGCCTTATCCTAAACTTCAAGGCAAGCCCATACCTCCTCCAGGTTATCAAAGAAGTGACTCTTGCCATGTGCGAGTACTTTCTGGCGTGCCGGGAACAACAAGATATATTGGAGTCCCATCTTCCTGTGCTTTGTTTTCACCTCCATGTAGGTTTTCCAGCGTGCTTGCACCATTCTGGTGTAGTCTGTGTAGGTAGATACAACATGGTATCTAGACAAGCAGAATGTCACACCTTTGAGAACCCTTAGAATACAGTTGCGATCTTTGCGGTTCAGGATTCAAGCAATCAAAGCTCTCAGAGGGGCACCACGGGAGGCTTCGGCACCAGCGCCCTATGGGGAAAACCCAATAAAAAGTTCTCCAGGTGCATGTGCACTCCATAATACATACTCACCAGGTCATTGTACCCATTCTCACCTCCTGGCCTTTGTAACACTGCACTCTATCATCCAGACTCAGGAGACAATGTCCCACCTTCAAATCCACAGTTCATGAAGCATCCCCCCAATCCGTAGGGATAGTCTCCTTGCTATCCAACAAACTAACCCCCCCCCCCAACCCACCCCGGTGTCTCCGGCTCATAAGATGTAACTTCTCTTTCTCTAAAGAGACCCCCAGTGTTGGGCACCCCTTTTCCTCATCCTAAGGGCCCTCTCAGAGGATGCTAGCCACTTATCGATGCCAACCCTCTCCCCTACTTAGGAATGATACCCTTGGGAAATCTGTGATCATATTCACCCCCTGCAATTACTTCCATGTCTTTGTTGCTGCCACTATTCTCTTGGGACTTCAAGCCCAGCTGGACCCTTCTCTCCTCAAGGGCCTGTCTCCATTCCTCCAATTCCAGTAGGCTAACTTGGGCCTCAAGGTTCCTTGCCCTCTTTCAGAGGTAGTGTTCCTTTCACTATCAGGTGTGGAGGGGTGCCTCCTTCAGATGGTTAGGGCCAGGCTGTCATTTTCCCCTTCATCCTTCTCCTTGATGACTCCTCTGTCATCATCGTCTTCCCCACTGTCAGGAATGTTTTTTTTATGTAACAGTGTTGGGCTTGCGAACCTCTTCCCAAGCCCTGAGGGCTTTCTCTAGGTCCTCTTTCTTAGTTGAGGATTTCACCCTGATCTTCCTGTCTTTGCACAGTGCCTTAATTTCATTGAATTTCAGGGTGGGCAGAGTGACCAAGTCCATATTTCCCAGCCCTTTTTGCACCCTGTTAGGAATTTGCAAAAACTTTAACAAACTTTTCAGAAGTTCTCAAAACGTTCTTAAAAGCTTCCAAACTCTTGGAGTCAGTATTAAGAAGACTCCAGAACTTGGCATCTTGTTTGAAAATTACAAGATCTTCCTTCTAGGTGCCGGCTTGGTGGATTTTTTAGTGTTCTCAGAGTTATTAACTGCATTGCACTGCTAGGCACAAGTTCTGGATCCCATGGCTGCCACCAGTGTGAGGTAATTCAGTTTACTATAGGATGTGGTTGTGCAACCTCAGAGTGTAATAAACTCACTAACCAGACAGGCTTGTTTGTAAAACGCAACCCTGTGTAGCTGGCTTTGAACAATCAGGCTTTATCAGAAGAACAAGTGCCAAACATTTAGAAGTGCCAAATACAATTTAATAAGAAAGAAAACCGAGACAAGGGAAATCCGACACCAATTTATAAATATCCATCTTATTTGTATGATTCTTTAAACACTAAAAAAACAAAATCCACCGGAGGATTCTGGAGATATGAAGTTTTAAGTATATCGTATCTCACTGCTTTTCACTCAAAAAAACAACTTTGTGAAGTGGTTAGCAGTTACTTTAAAAGCTTTTTATAAAATTGTGCTTGACTACTCCGGCCTGATTTTGGCGACCAACTCCAGAAGGGAGCAAGTCACAGGTTGGACAGTAAAACAAGCACCTTGACTCTACTGTTGTTATTAATTTCAAATCTGTAACCAAACTCTCATAATCACAAAATCTTATCAACACTAACCATGTTCTCTGCCCTACCCAATCCCGCTCTATACAAAAAAGCAGCATAAAGACTATAACCTTTCAGGTGGTCGTTAAAGTTCTTACCATTCTTGTTGGATGCATCGTCTGTTAGTGATGTTTACCAATAAGCCCTCCAGCATGAGTTGTCAGAGGAAGTGACCATCGTCGGTTTATTGATACTTACCAGTTTGCCCTCCAGGATGAGTTGTCAGGCGAAGTGACAAAAGTGCTCTTATTTCTTTCTAGTGGGGAGACCATTATTTGTACACATTGGATTCTCTAGATTTCCTCTCCTGCCCTTTGCTGCAGACCTGTTTACTTGGAGATGCTGAGTGTGTGGGTATCTGACCTGAAAATCATGATTCAACATTATGCTGAAGTGAAATAGCTATGTTAATTGATCTCCTCAAGTGATGACAGCAGTGTTCATTCTTTGGCAACAAACTTAATTTTATCTCTTTCACCCTCAAGAAAATAAGAGATGCTTCTTGGATCTGTACATTTTCCCCTTATATCAGATGGTTAGGTTTTCCATCCAAACGTTCTTACAGCTTTCTTGAGTCTTGTAGATTCCCTTGTAGAGGGAGGGTCCACTGTAGTCCATGCCAAGCGTAACTTTGCTCCATGCCCCGCTAAAGAGCCTCTACAAGCAGCAGTATGTCTTATGGTGGGAGCAAAAACATCTGGGGCTGTATCTTGATGGACTGCTCCTGTGTTTATGTGCTTGCAGTGCTTAAGCTGAATTACATTTAACCTGATATTTCTCAGAGGTAAATCTTGGTTTTCAAACAGAACAGCTCGGAAACAGTGTTTCTGTGCCACTTACACAGGGAAATACTGGGTTAAATTAATTCAGTCTACAGACCTTAGGTGCATAAAAACAAGCGCTCAGCTCTGTGATTAGCCAGTACTGCCCTTCATGATACGGTCCCTGATTGCATCTGCCACCTCTCTTGTCTCTACGCTGGCTACTGTTTGAGGAACACATCAAGTTCAAGATTTGCTGTATTTTTTACAAATTGATAAATCTCACACACCAATCTCATGTCTCTCACAAACCTTTGTTTTCAGAAATTGCAAGTTCACCAGACGCTGACACTTTATAGCCTAGTCATCCTTAAGGGTAAGATTTATACTCTTACACTAAGATCACACCTGTGCAGTCACCAGAGCCTTGAACTCTCCACCTGACCTCACTTGGCATGCTTGCAGCCCTCTGACATCCACCCTTGCCAAATGTTTAAGGATAGGAGAGGATCCATCTGAGACTGCACATGGTGCTATTTCTGCCTCTCCCTTTCCCTAACACTTTGGAAGTTAATCATATGCATAATACAAAGGAACTACTGATTCTTGTATAAAGGCAAAATAAGCCATCAGTCTGGTTTTGGACCTGGTTGTGGGACAGAATCGGCTTTGGTCATTGTGTGTAATGACCTGCTTACGTTTGTGGACTTTATGCAGTACTTAAGAATTCCAATGAGCTTCTGAAGTATTCCAGCTGGATTGGGTTCCTGATAGCTTTTCTAGAGTGAATGTTTAATAGGATGTTGATCATAGTTTAGCCTTTATGGAAGGTGTTGGGTGTGGTTTGTGATGATCAGAGATGCTTTCAATCACGGTATAGTGAATTACTAGCTGTGCATAAGCATTAGGCGCTGTATAGAGTCAGAATAGAAACAGTTTTGGAGACCAGTAAAACCTAGTATGTGCTCCATTTAGTCCATCCGGAGCCAAGAAGCAGTAACTCATAGGAAGATGCAGCTTCAAATTACGGAAGTATAAAATATATAGATTCCTTGAAGGGGCGATTGGAGTCCAATCCACACAACAAATCTCTAGAGACCTGGGCCAGGTGTTGATTTGAGGGAAATGCCAGAGGTAGCAGAGGTAGGATTGCATAGCACAACAGACTCACTCTCCGATGATTGCCTCCAACTCTAGGCAATATCCCCTGCACTGGGCGACCAATCACAATATCTTTTCTACTTGGTAGAAGAAGAGGAGACCGCTACTGATGGTGATAGTGGTTTACTCTAGCTGTCCACCGCCTTCAGCACTTTTCAACGTAATATGTGTTAGGGGACGAATGAATGAAGAATGAAGTAGAACGAAATCGGGAAGCTCTGCATCGCTAAAAGGGTTGGTTCTTCATGGCATTTCTCAGGGATTCCCCTTGTCTCCTCCCTTATTTTACATTTGTCATGGATCTGCCCCAGAGCCATGATATCAGCATCTGCAGCATATCCTGGCTGGTTTGGAACAAACCAATTTGGGGTGTAGTGTCATTTACTTTGGATGAATGTTAACTGCAAGAGGTCAGGTGATGAAATACCCAGATGAGATTGCACCGCATGTGTGTTTTAACACATAAAACCCAATAAAAGCCACATATAGAAAGTGGGTATATTTTGGGGTGGGGGTTTTCCATGAATTCCCAAACTGAAGCAAGTTCTCATTTCATCAGCTTGAAATCCTCAGTACAATACTGCTGTTGAACCATAGAGAAAAGTATGTGCTGCTAGTTGGTATCTCTGACAAATTGTTTATGTTATGCCAATATATTTTATGCTGTGCTACTTAGAGCTAATGCATGTCCATAAGGAAAGCAATTGTCTCGTTGCTAAGCTAAGAAAATCTTTACTTCAAGGAATAAACCAGCTACATTTTAATGTTTAATGCAAGAGTGAAGAACTTGTGACTTAGGTTTCAGTTCCTTTATGGTTTCACTCGTCAGTATTTGGAGGAAGATTTAATCTGTTCCATCCTGCTAGGGCATTGAAATTGGCTGACTACATGCTATTAAGCTGTTGAATCACAAATATGTACAGAAAGGTGTTGATACTCATTCTTACTGCCACAGACATAAGCCGTCTCTTTAACTATGACATTAGACAACATTGTGGTAGTTTTAGAAAATAATAAAGAGGTATTTTTAACCTGCTGTTTCTGTTTTTTTGATGATTGTTGCCTCTTTATTTTAATCTATTTAGCTGCTATTCAATTACATATGCAGGTCAGCAATACATTTTATTATTGCAGTTCATAATTCAAATAAATCTACAGATGGTCCTGCCGTTTACAACGTTTGTGCTGAGTTAAATGTTTAATTAATTGCAGAGCATGAGTCTACTGAACCTATTGTCTCGATCATCATCAAAGAAGAGGGAGACACTGAGTATATGGACCAGGATGAGGCCATGGAACACATTAGGGATCCTAGAGGTGAGTAATCAGTTGATGCAAGTTGTAGTTTTCCAAGTGTATTCTTACTCCCCTACACAAACGTCCTGGGATTGTTCACCATGCCAAAAATCCACAAGATATATTAAAAGGTACTAGTGAATATTTTACCTTGTTCCCCTACATCGCCTGAAATATCGGGGTGATTTGGACAACATACCCACCCTGTTTGCACACTTACTGTAACTTTTTCCAGGACTAGAGTTAGTTATGCACGTATGGTGAGAAGAGTTGTAACTGGATTTTCCCGACAATCCCACTGGTTACCCCACTGAAATACATAGTTTCTATTCCTTTACTGGTCTGTAAGTTCCGCTTTGGCAGTAGTAAATTATAGCTGTTAGTGCAAAGTGATTTAGTTGTTTAGAACCTTATTATCTATCTCTGTCCTATATGTTTTAGCAAATGTCTTGCAGCACTCATGTATAGGCGGCAATACGGAACCTACTGCAAATACGTAGAAAGAAAATACTGCTGCTGTTTCCTCGTAATGACCACAGTGAAGATAACACTGGTGTTGAGATGAGATGAGAAGGCAGGATTAGGTTTGTGATACAGCTCCCACTGTCATAGCTACCAAGATTTCAAATTGCTTATGTGTGACCCTCATCATTTCAGTGTAATTATGAGTGGCATTCATCGACTATGAGTGCCACTTTTTGTCGGGAGCAAAATCAAGCAATGAAGACGAGGGAAAATAATTACACCCATTTGATATTAAAACTGCTGAAAGCACCAGAAATGGAAGGGTACCTCAGTGCCTGCTCTTTCGGGCCATGAGATACTGCAGGACACACTGGGGTAAGTGTTTTGCCAGAAAATAACAACAGCACGTGCCACCATCAGGATCCACATGAGGGTACTATCTCTGCCGGTGCCACGGGTCCAGATAAATGTTTATATTATTCATAACTACTAAGTGTTCATTGTGCTTATGTGTGACATTTGTGTGTCTTCAGTGTGATTGTGTATGTCATTTCAGTGCCATTGGTGTGACACTTTGACTGACACTTCATCATGAGTGGAGCAAAGCAGTCATGTCCATGTAACCAGTTAAATATCACAAATGATTTTTTGTTTCCAATGTTACAATCTTAGAGCAGTCTTGAAAAAGCAGGATCACTCCCGAAGTTTTTATCATCTGAACAATTTTGTTTGACCTCATAACTAGTGGAAAAGCAATTACTTTATGATGGAAAAAATTGAGGTGTGGGGTGACAATTTGAGAAGAAATCTACAGCGCTTAGAAATGGAAGGCATGCGCTAGAAATCACCCTATAAAAAATGAGTTCTAAAGTGTGAATCATTTTCCACATTGCGGAGTACGTCAGTTTATGGCCATGAGATTAAATACACAGCCTAATGCGCCCATCGGTTGAAAGTTTATATGGCATAGCCAAGTGTGACACCCCTACTTGCAAGAGCAGTAGCTGTAAAAGAGGGACGGGCCTTAACATTATTCATTCTTCTCAGATACTTTGTTTACACAACTGTGAGTGAACTTCATGGCCTAAATTGTATGTATTTATATCTCAGCCAATCGTGCGATATTCAACAAAGACTAAGCAGTGTGATTGAAAAAATAAGTTTAATAACGTAAGGTGAACCTTTCATGTCGTGGGAACATATGCACTGCTGGACAAATCTTGGATTTTGAAAGGAGTTAATAACAGGAAACGCAAATTCGGATCACCGGCTTCTTAGCAGGTCACAGGCTTCTGTAGCAGCATGGAAAACAAGTTAATTACTGTTCCAGCCTGGTGTACTTTACTTTTTTAGGTCGAGCATTCGAGGCCTCTTGTATATACTTTAGTATATACTTATATGTGTATGTACTTTGTGGGCTCTGGAGATCAGCCCTAGGACTTGTCTGCTTCCGCGTAGGGACTTTTTTTCTGTTCAACTGCCTCTATTTAACTGTCTTGATAGAAAACGACCAGTAGAGGTCAGTAAAATACCAGAATTGCTTTCTGCTTGTTCAACTGCCTCTGTTTAACTGTCTTGATAGAAAACGACCAGTAGAGGTCAGTAAAATACCAGAATTGCTTTCTGCTGAGGGACTTTCTTTTAAAAAAAAATTCTGGCAACTGCCTCTATTTAACTTTTTTGATAGAAAACGACCAGCAAGAGGTCAGTAAAATACCAGAATCATTTAGCATTCTCTAGATTCCAGTCCATAGAAACTGTCTTCCACGAACACCAGTAGACAATAATATTTTTTTCAAGTCTTGTATTTTCAGTGATATGACCACCGAAGGCCCTGATTTTATATTAAAAACAGAGCTTTGGACTATACCATTTCCAACTGAAAGGCAATATTTCTCTCCATGTGTTCCCATACCTGACGTGTCATACAGTTTGGTGCTTACTTTCCCTCCATGTTAAAGAACAGTAGATGTTTCAGCACCCAGGCTAATGTGCTGCATAGCTAAATACATATCAGGTCCCAAAGGCGAGACCGATTGCATTGCAAATGCTTGTTTCTAGTAGCATTCTCTGAGTTCACCCAAGGGGATTGTCCCACGCACACTGTGTGCTGCTCTTCACTTCGACCCTGTGAAGCCTGGGGAGGAGTCAGCAGCATGCACAGCACACGTGGCCACATACCATCCAATTACACACTGTCTGCGGACGTCAGAGCTTGGTCTGCTCAACCTTCATCACAAACAACTACAGGCACCGAGAGTAGAGAGCATTAGCGAGCGTTATCAGCTCAGCCTGTGACATTAATGGCAACTGATCATACAAGCGAGCAATTCATTATCCCTTACCTCGGCCCCAGGATTAAGACGCTTGCTGACAATTTAACAGGAGCATATTGGAAGTGCCTCAGTTTGTACTGCCCCGTGTTTGCTGAACCTACATGCTGCTTTCTGTACGTGAAATACAACATGTGACATCCCAGATTGGCCCTTAAATATCAAATTTTCTCCATAATTGGCATTGGGAGAGTGAGGCTGAGATAAGAGCATCGCAGCTTATGCTCCTTTAAGGGTTTACATCATGCTGTTTCTCTCAGCACGTCACCTGCACTGACAGAGTTAATACACAGGTCAGGCTGTGCCGTGGCGCTGGGAGCCAACTCCAGGGCTCCTCACAATCATGCTTGGTCAGAGCCACCTGCCACAGGAGCCGTCCGTGCAGCCCTCACGGCAGCCCCCAGCCTGGGGCCCTCATTGAGCACTTGGACGCAGCGTTGCTGTAAATGCAGTCACGGTCACTCCACCTGCATGCAAGTTGACCCTCACAGCTCGTAGGTGATTAAAAATGCGTGATTAATGCATAGTAATGCGGACCACCATATTAAAATGCTTTAGTCTAACGCCTGATGCGTGGTACTTGGCAGGGCTGCACTGTAGCACATGAAGCTTTTTTGATCTTATCCAACAGGAGATGCATTTAGTCAATACTAAGTTGGAGACAAGTTTGGTTGATCATATTCTTTCAAAAGAAAGAGAAAGCAGCATCACTATCATGGCAGGTAACTGTTCTACCCTTGTTCTGCAGTTGCATTTCATTAGTGATTCATTGTCTGCTCATTTAAATGATAAATGATGCCTTATGCTGGTTACTGAAGATATTATGGTCTGTAGGTGTCCACTTCTCCTTTCTGGTTTTTCCTAATGTGCAAAGTTATTTTCCTTCTGATTGAATTTTGTGTAATTGACAGTTTTCACTAGGACATCAAATTGCAGAGTTTTCAAAAGGATTTAAATAGCTACTAAACTTATATGGGTGCTTAGAAAATGTGGGGCTTTTAAAAAAGTGAAGATTGTTATGAAGATCAAATATGTGAAGATTTATTGAAAGGATTTGGTCTTATGACGTTTATAAATACCCGAACAAAATGATCTAAAAGGATGCAGGGAATAAGGATTAATTTTCAGAGCATTGTGTTTGAATTCACAAGTGGAAATATTTATTTTAAATTTTTTTAATAACTTTATTTATCATTTTCACATTAACACACATCAGGTTGCCAAGATGATTACACATTACACCAACACAAAAAATATCTGTTTTGTTTCAAGAAACTGTCTGATGTAGAATGAACACAATAGTCAGAGTTAAAGCACACATAATCACTGCATGAACACCGATCAGCCATCACCAGTTCAAGGCCCGCCACCCCCCCCCCCCCCACTCCACCTAGAGTTGTGAACTTGCGCCGACCTCCGCGGAAGCAGTCTAACCCACCCCGGTAGGCACTATCCCTGCTGGCTGTTGCGCATCAGAGGTAGAATCAATGTCCAGTCGGTATTGCCTGAGGGGACTCCAAATATCTCGGGGCGGCATGCCATGGGTTGGGTTGCAGCAAACAGCTCACAGTTCGTGTTACAATGAATTAGGCTATTAAGCCAAGCCTTTGTTGTTGGAGTGTTTCTGCTTCCCCAATGTATCACTATCTCTCTTTTATCAATTATTAGGGCTATTGCAGTGAATCTGCGCATCTGCTTAGGAATCTCTCGCACATTTCCCATCAGCGCCATCCCAGGTGTAGGGTCTATAGTTAGATGTACCATACGCGATAAGATTGCGTAGATGGCCCTCCAATAACTCCCAATCCTTACACAATTCCAGGACATATGAACAAAGTCGGCGTATTGTGCCCTGCACTTGGGGCATGTGTAGGGGCGGCTACGGTCAATGCTGTGAATTTTCGCCGGAGTCATGTATGCCCTCCATAAGAATTTAAAATGAATTAATTTATGCCTATTATTAAGGGATACCTCTCTGATTTGAGCACAACAATATTCCCAATGCAAATCCTGTATCAGGAATCCCAGATCCCGCCCCCATGCTTCACGGACCTTAGTGTCCCCTCTAGGGACCAGGGCCATGCTGGCTCTATATAGCTTAGATATAAGATGGTTCCCCCCCCCTTATTGGTGATCAGTATTGTTAGTGGTGGGAAATGTTCAGGCTCCAATGGAAATTCAGTAATTTGCACTCGTAATGCCCTTCTTAGTCTGCTAAGAACAAATTGGTCCATGACGGGAAACACATGTTTCTTCAGAAAGAGATCTCCGATTGTCTCAAGAGAATATTTAGCGAGAGTTCGTTGGACTAGCCTCTCCTGGGTGATCGGTAGCCATGTGTTATTGGCAATTGGGATCACCGGGGAGTAGAGAGTGTGCCAACCCGTTACACGCGTCAATTTCTGCCAGGCCCAGCTAAAGGTGGACACTGTTTGGATATCATGGGGGTCTCTAGGGAAGCCATTTGGTAGTATCGTCTCCAGCGGGACGGGAAGTACTAGATCAGCCTCGGGTCGCGCATAGGGATGCCGGGCATCAGGATGATACCAGTAATGTGCAAAGCTACACTGAGCGACCAAGTAATAGATTTGAAAGTTAGGGACCCCAAACCCTCCCCTCTCATACGGCAGGGTCAGCGTGTCCCAACTAATCCTGGCCCTGCCGCCTCCCCAAAGAAGCGTGATGAGATGGGTGCGGAGAGTATGAAAGAAACTATTAGTAAGTGGAATAGGGATATTGTGAAACAGATATAAAAACTTAGGAAGAACTACCATCTTGATGATCGCGACACAACCAGCCATCGAGAGAGGGAGCTTAAGCCATCGCTCCACCTGTGTTTCCAGCATATTTAACGCTGGGCCATAATTAAGTAGAACAATCTGCTCAGCCTCCCTGTGGCCGTGTATTCCCAGGTATTTAACTGACGTATCGCACCATGCCAGAGGGAACCCACAATCCTGTTTGGCAGTGCAAGGCGTTAAAGGGAAAACTTCGGATTTGCTCCAATTTATACCGAGACCAGAGAACCCTCCAAACCGAATAATTTCTCTAATTATTGGTGCAAGATTTTCTTGGGGGTGCGGCACATAAAGAATGATATCATCTGCATAAAGTGATATCAAAAGAGGGCCTGTTTTAAACTGAAGTCCCCTGTGCAGGTGCTGTTCCTGCAATTTTCTAACCAGTGGGTCAAGTGCTATGATGAAGAGCAGGGGAGAAAGCGAGCATCCCTGCCTAGTGCCACAAGTTAATTTGAGCGGTGAGGACAATGTACCATTTAATCGGAGTCTGGCAGTGGGTAAAGTATAGAGGAGAGAGGTGAGCTCTATGAATCCTTTAGGCATGCCCATTTTGCTCATAACTGCCAGAAGAAATGGCCACTCTAGAGAGTCGAATGCCTTTTCGGTGTCAAGCAGCGCAGCCACCGCAGGCACGTCTGGCGAGATCCTGTGGAGCACTGCAAACAGAGTGCTCAGGTTTAGGGCTGGTGACCTATGTGGAACAAAGCCCGATTGTACCGGAGAGATAATTTGCTCTCAAAGAAGGGCTAGCCGCATTGCCACCATCTTTGCAAGTATTTTGTAGTCAATGTTTAATAAAGAGAGAGGTCTATACGAGCCACACACCAGCGGGTCCATACTAGGGAGAAGAATAATCACAGCTTCGCGTAGCGACAGTGAAAGCACTTTATGTTCAATCGCCTCTTGGTATACTTCCAGAAGGTATGGAGACAGGAGAGTTTTATATGCTTTATAAAAATTGCCGGAAAACCAATCTAGGCCCGGAGCAGTCAAGCCGTTCATGGCATCTATATCGCTGATAATTTCCTCCGTGGAAAAAGGCTCTGACAAGAATTGTTGCTTGGCATCATCAAGCCATACCAACACAATTTCTTCCAGGTATTTATTACGGTCCTCCGCGCCATGTGCTACCCTCTACCAGTATAAATTGGAATAGTATTCAACAAATTCGTCCCGTATGTCCGCTGTGTTCGACATTAAATTGCCAGTATTGCTTCGGAGTCTAGTAATGTAAGAACTCGCGCCAACATGCGGCCCGGCTTCTCACCCTCACCATAGCGCCTGGCAATAGCATACTTACTGAGAAAATGCGCTTCCCTCTCCGCCCGCCTCACGGAATTCAGCTAAAAGAGTCAACTGGCGGCTAAAAGTAGCAGGAACAGTCCACGCTGCCTGCTCCCGATCTAGTGAATCCAATTGTTGTTCAAGATGGAAAAGCGTGCGTCTCAGGTCTCTTAGGACCCCGGCATGTTTGGAAATACAAATCCCCCTCAAGTAGCCTTTAAATGCGTCCCACAGCGTGGCCCAGAATTTAACAGACACCTTGTTCAAATCAAAGTATTCCACAATAGCGCCACAGAGTTCAGTACGGAATACCTCGTCCATCAATGCTTGCCCGGGGAATCTCCATTGCTTCTCACAACCCTCAGCTCTGGGCACATGTATTGTTAGGGCAACTGGGGAGTGATCGGATAGCGTTCTGGGGAGATCCTGGATTGAATTATGCCAAGTCGCCAAATTAGAGGATAACAGCCAATAATCTAGGCGCATCCAGGTATCATGCGGGGCAGAGTAATGTGTGTAGGCCGATTCATCCGGGCGACAGTGTCATCACACATCTATCAAACAAAGCGTCCGACATAGGTCTAATAGTGCACGGCGAGCCCAGGGTTTAGAGCCCGGTGCATCTGCAGTGCCGCCTTGTTTTAGGTCTATCAGGAGATTAAAGTCCCCTCCCATGCAAATATAATCTGCCTCTAACTTTGCCATCTGGGCATGAAGGTCATTAAAAAACTCAGCATTGTCAACTTTGGGTGCATACACACAAATGAACGCCATGCAGTAACCCATAAGAAGGCCAACCACTATCGTGTAACGCCCTTCATTATCATTGCTGACCTACGAAAGCTGGAAGGGAATGCGTTTGTGTATTAGAATGGCCGTACCCCTAGCGTAGGTGCTATAATTTGCAAAATAGCGGTGGGTCCCCCATGAGGACGCAAAGCCTGTCGTGGTAGACTTCAGCAAATGCGACTCCTGCAGAAAAGCGATGTCAGCTTTATGCCTTTGCAGATAGTGCAATATCTGTTTCCCTTTACGCGCATTATTCAAGCCCCGGACGTTCCAGGTGGTCAGCGTTGGCTCAGAAAACGTGGTTAGTTTACCCCACGTAGACATGCAGTATATTTAAAGGTGTCTTGGTGTGTGCGCATAAATGATACATAATCAATTCACAGTGCCTAAATAGGGCAATAAACATTGGCTCCCTCATGCTCCAAACGACCCCGCCCCCACCCCCCACCCATCCCTGCTCACCCCAACGCAGGGAAATCCCCATCTAACTAAGAGATAGAATGCAATTATTAAACACAACAAATAGTAAAGCAGGAGTAAATAGAAAAACATTCCTGTTAATATGCTAACACCAAAAGTGATACACACTCAGGGGGTGGCTACGCTACGCCAGATACCCAACTTTGTAGAAGATCATTACAGATAATGCTGCTCATAATTTGTCACATTTATCCCTAATCAGAGATGGAAGCAGGGCCCTAATCCAGAGCTGCTGCCTCCAGTCCACGTGTCTAGGACCTTGACGTTGACAAGCCTGCGGATAACAGCAGTCACTGTGGGGAAAATAGTTCCGGTCTTGCCACTGAACCGCTGTGTGGTGGTGAGCCCCTCGGCAAATATTTTGCATGTCCGCCACGGGTCACAGTGTATTCGCGACAGAATTCCTGGACAGCTGTAGGGGAGTCAAAGAGGCGAACCTTTCCCTCAATGTCAACTCGAAGTCGGGCAGGATAGATCATGCCATACTTGAGACCCAAATTCCGGAGTGTGGCCTTTACTCCCGTGTACTTCCTTCTAGCCTCCTGCACCATGGCGTTGAAGTCCGGGAACAACGAAATCGATGATCCCTGCCAGCTCAGAGGGCCCCTCTCTCTTGCAAGCCACAACGTGGTATCTCTATCGCAGAAATTAAGAAGCCGGGCTATTAGTGGTCTGGGAGGGCATCCCGGGTTAGGGCGGGAGCCCAGGGAACGGTGGGCGCTTCACCAAAAAGGTGGCAGTAAAGGAGTTTCTGCTGAATAGGTCTGACAACAGAGTTTCTACAAAGAGATCCATACGGCCAGTGTTCGTAGTCTCCTGCACCCCAAGAATGCGAACGTTGTTACGCCTGCTCCTCACCTCCAAGTCTTCATTCTTCATGGTGACATTTTTAAGGATTTTCTCCATTCGTTCCAGGCGTTTGGTAGATTGGGCCGCGCCGTCCTCGAGGTCCGAAACCTTGCCCTCCACTGTGTCTAAGCGCCTCTCATGAGTGTCAACGCGGGCCCCCATTTTATCCAGCCGCTTATCTAGTGTATCGAAGCGCCCTTCCAATGCCCTGAAGCCCGTCCTGAGTTCTTGCATCAGGGCATCTGATCCGGAAGGAGCGCCCTCAGCCTGGGCAGCCGCTCCTCCCCCCTCAGCCATGTCAGCCCCAGAGTCGGTCAACAAACCGCCCGGCTTGCCAAATTGTAGTAGCCGCTGTTCAGGGTCTTTACGGACCATTGCAAATGGCGCGGACCAACCAGTGCACAGTCTCAGCCCCCAGAGCACCTGTGTTCAATTACAAGCAAGGCAACCAGGTCGTGGATGTTCCCCACTCGGACTCTGTGGGTGTATCCCCGAGGCACACGCCCCACGCCGCCTCCGGGTGGTCAGAGGAAGGGAGTAAGAGGGGGGGAGGAGTAATCTGCAGGTCCCCCAGTGCCTATCCAACTGTTCAGGTAGGGAGTTCCTACAGTGCCCACAAGCCACCAGAATCACAATACACACGTCGCGTGGTACCAGGTATCGACCAGGCCCCCACAGGTCCAATTGGCGGTGAGCGGAGGAATAAGGTAAGGCGAAAATAAGGCAGCACTAGAGAGGTCCTTGCTAAGGGCAGTCCCCAGGCTGAGATAAACCCAGGCACCGGCAGGGCCCAAATCACTTCAGCCGCAGGCCCTCTAATTGCCAGCATAAATCGATCCTCCCCGCAGCTGTGGCTCGCTCCAGGCACCCGGGATGCGCCCCCGCAGCACCGACCCAACCAGGCGGATGGCTGGCCCCCAGGCTCACCCGCAGCCCCTCTCACCGTGGGGCCTCCGGGAGCAGCACGGGCCGGCCTACCTGCAGGGCGGAGTGTCCCTCGTCTCCTGCCTCGGGGTCCTCCAATTCGGCAGTCCAGCAACGCAAGTGCACCGCTCCTCGGGTCCGTGCTACTCGCATGGATCCCAAAGGCGAGTTGGGTCGAACTCTCCAAAAAGCGCCCGCAGTCTTCCACACAGGCCGCACCCAGCGCGGACTCGGATGGTACGTGATCTCTGCGTCCGAGCGGGTGCGTCTCAGCTAGGCCGAAGTGCTGCAGCAGGTTTTATTCAGCCCCCACCGCAAGCGTGCACATCGCAGCGTCAGCAGCCCCGTCTAGCGAGCAGGATGTTCAAGTTTACCGCAGGATAGGGCCAGGATGTCGGGTTGGGTGGCGGAGCTTCAGCGCTACACGGCCATCTTGGTCGGTAGCCTGGCAACGCCCCAGAAGTGGAAATATTGGCTCAGGCCGCAGATATTTTGTAAATAGTTTGCAGAAAGAAAGTTAGTACATCAGGAATGAATTTTTATTTCTCCTAATCCAGCAAAGGTATTTTCACTGGCCCAGAAAGAGCCCTTTCCACTCACTGCTAGTCCTAACGTCTATAATATTATATCTGTACAAGGTCTCCTCTCTCATGACCACTTAAACTTGATCTCATCAGTCACTCATTCCCTTTTCTGGCATCACTCTTGTTCCTTTTCTCTGTAAACTTCACAAGAAATTCTTATTCATGGCTTTTTGTGTCATCTCCAATTGGTCCACCATTATGAATGTGATCTTGCCCTGGTTATATCTTTCTTCTGATGCTTTTCTGTGTTTATGCTAACATCTTTTATGTATGTTATAAAGAAGGGACATGTGCAAATATAGTGGTATATGAGTTCTTAATGCTTTCCATTACTGTTCTCTGCTTTGGCTGTTGTCTTTTGGGAGAGCAGGATTAGTCCCTTCTACTAGATAATGAACATGAATGTGCGTTTATGGCCCTAGATTGGGATCCAAGGTTTTGTGCTGATCTTCTCTGAGCCCTCTAAAAACTGTTTAAATTCTGTGTCCCGCATTGTATTGTCTCTACTTAACAGACCTGGGCCTTTTAGTATAATTTCTGTATTATTTATTAGGTTTTCTATGACTATTTGCTAAGGTATTTTTTTTATTTAATTTTAACTTTTAGTAGATAAACATACAAAAAGAAAAAATAGTCCTTAAATCTTGATGTACTTAATAAATCAGTTGGAGAATTTAGTCAACTGCAACATCTTATGGCATTTCTCCCAGTTCCTATTCATGTGTACATGTCATTTTTCAACATTTAGAGTAGCTATGTATGAGAAAAGCAGCTTTCTCATTTGAAGATTATAAAAAATTGACAGTCACAATACGGTCAACCAATTAATTAATAAGAATGATATAAATTCGCAATATGTAGCATCCTTTAGGAAATTCGGGGAGTTTTCTGGAATATGGTATAACAGTAAACGACCTACGTTGTGTCATTTCATCAAAGCGTAATTGAATTAGTTGTAATTGATCAAATAGGGAAGACCACTATAATATACATTGTAGGTTCTGAATACATTCCTGTCCACAGTCAGTGATTGATCATTGAGCCTGACTTGAAACATTAACATAAAAACACTGATATAGGTAAAATCATACAGTTAGTGAAAGCTCTCAATGTACTCCCTGCAGTAAGGCACAAAAGGGACTCTTTTGGCTATTTGCCATTTACAAGTGTAAAGTTACTCAAAGGTGTAGTCCTCCGTGTCCTCACCCCATTAAAAGTGGTCTGAGTCAGTAAAAAGTGAGATATAACCGTTAAATTACTACTAGTAGTGAGTTTACCAGTGTTTAATTTGTGCCGGTGCTTTCCGGTGCTTAGCATCAGCACTTATTTATCAGGGCCGGGTCTAGACCTGAGTGTGACTGCATAGCGTGTGTCACACAATAAAATAAGTGTTCACATTCTCACTCTGTCTCCAAGTCCTCGTGAAGAGCTGAGCCGATAATAAATCCATGCCTTCAGTCAGTGTTGCCGGTCGGCAGGCCACTGATTGGGCTGGATTTGGGCATGTGGGGCTGCGGCAGCCGAGGCAGCGTGCGTAACCTTTTTAAAATTGCACGACGCCGCCCGCCTTATGATGAGGACACACGCATGACGCACAGGCAGTTCAGCACTATTATTTGAAGCTGCGTGTCGTGCAGCAGCTGGTAACCAGTAAGTAACCAACAGTTGATTTTCTTGAGCGTGGTGGTGTGCATGAACGTTACCGTTACAGGATGCGAGATTAGGGCTGAGACAGTTAGTTATGTGCCCGTTAGACTCCTCTTCTCATCTCGGAAGCAGTGACTTGTTCAGAAATAGAAAGGTGTTGGGAGATCTGACGTTGTCCCACAGCGGGAAAAAAGAACCCCACTCAAATACGATTTTGTTTCTTTGCTCTCTGATTAAGGCCTTGTGCGCTGAAGGATCACTTACTACCCTCGCTCCCATCCTCGGTTTTGACCCTACCGTGCATTGGCACTGGAGTTTAAAGTACGGCAGGGACTTGCCCCTTCAGTGCATGTAGTCAGACTGTGGAGCGCTTCAGAATTTTAACACACATTGATACTAAACAGTCCCCGGTGCTATAAAAAAAACACAAGTTTTGTCAGAAACAAAACAGCACTCGTTTTGCAGAGTTATATTTAAAATAATAACCCATAAGTAATAATTTAACTTTGCTATTGAAGCACGGACATGCTGTTTTGTTAACACTGTGCTTTTGAGTAAACATTGTGCTTTTGAGTAAAAAATCGGCAGGCTAAAACTCGCTCGATGCAGAAATATTTCAGGCCTCCTGGCCTCGCCGCGGGGTCAATGTCAAACTGTGGTTAATTTCAGCTATAGCCGGGGCTGTTTAATAATAGCTGCTCGCGGTGAGATCAGTCTCCCGGCGCAGTGCCTGGCGCGGGTGTCATGCCTGGCAGGGTCCAGATGGACGTCAGACTTTGATTTGGGCACATAGAGGCTGCAGCGACATTTCTGGCCTTGGAATTCACCTAAAATGGGCAGAGGTGGAGGGAGGAAACGGAAAGCATCCATTCCCAGGTGAACGTGTGTGCAGCCAGTTCCGAAGTTCAAACTCCACGGGGAAGTCATAGTGAGGCCACTGTTTAACTACTGGCCTGACGCAAAGTAATGAGGCCCCTCTGCAGAATGTGGTGAGGGACCACCGAGACTCCAGTCTCTCAGTGAGATTCATAAGCAAGGTCGGATTGGGAACACAATTGGGCCCGGGCACTCCCAAAAAACTGGCCCACATTCACGGTTCATCCGTTTCATGAATCACACCATCTAGTTAGTCTCATTGGAATCTGGCCGGTTATTTTTTGTTATTGTTTTTTGTAGTTTTATATAGCGTGAACTCAGCCCACTGGCACTGGGGCATGTACATGAGCACTAGTAACATTACACAAGATCCAATTTATTTTTCTTTTAGGTTAGATGATTTTAATTTAAGGGAGATGACATGATTTGCCCAGAATCACAGGAAGTCGAGCTGACGCCGGGACTTGAACCTCGTTCCGTCTGCAGCTCTGACTATGAGCTACATCCAATTTGTTTTTTCCCTTGGGAAAGGTGGTCTCACAGCGAGGCTTATGCAAGAGCTCCCAGTTCCCCCCATCCCTCCCAAACAAGGCCCAAAAGAGGTGACAACACCCACCTCCTAGAGAGGCTACTTCTCTTACTTACCTCCTCCCT
Source organism: Calotriton arnoldi (assembly GCA_963921515.1). Taxonomy (NCBI): domain Eukaryota; kingdom Metazoa; phylum Chordata; class Amphibia; order Caudata; family Salamandridae; genus Calotriton; species Calotriton arnoldi. The sequence continues at coordinate 44,705 of CAWUFW010016894.1, forward strand.
AGCTCACTATAGCCTTAGGGCGATGACCTGGGATGGGCCATGGTCAAGAAAAGCACACAGCTGCTGATTCTCAGGTGAGAATGGCCCAAAGGCACAAAATCCCCTGCCCCCCCCCCCAGCGAGGCCCCTGCATACTCGCACCCTCCCCACACCCGCCATGGTCTAAACGTGATGGCCCAGCGGGGGATGACACGGTTTCTGGCAGGGTAGGTTACACGAGGCGGGGGTTGGGGGGGGGTGGTGCCTGTGATTTTGGCACCATATTATAGTGGCCTGGCAGGGTAAGTCTCTTGGGCTGGTTTACAGAGGCCCTAAAAAACCAGCCCACAGGTTACCCTGGGCCACCGTCCCATCGCTCAATGGCCCGCCTTCCCAATCCGACCCTGTTCATAGCAAGTCCGGACTGGGATCCCAAAGCAGCCCTGGCAAATTTCGTCAGACCAGCTCCCATAGGTTGCTTAGCGATTGAGCCCAGCCACAAGAAGGGTTTGGAGGGTTTCTCCCCCCAAGAAAATTTGGGGAAAAATTGAAAAAATGGTGCTTTCTACAACACATTTTTCAATATACATTCAATTGGATTAGCTTTTAAAGCATAGTAAATGAAAAGCTTACAGTTCACTGGGATAGGACAATCTTTAATGAACCCCTTCAATGGTTTCTTCACTATCACCCTCCAACAGTGCCCCTCATCTCTCCATAGCCCCTCTCTCATGTATTTCATTTGTTTTATAGCGCTTCTCATACCAGATTATGGTGTCGGAGCACTTTACATCAAACACTCATGGAGACAATGAATAATATATGTGTAAGTCGGTGTATAGAAAATGTTACATAAGACCAAGGGCACTACAAGGTGTAGGCATTTTTTAAGAGTGCTTGGGCTGGAGAAGCACAAACTTGGGATTCAAAACATAACACAAGGGTTAGAGTTACATTTACTACTAAGAATTTACTTCTAGCCAAACAAACCCCTTTTAGCAACATTAGGATAATGAAAGACTGGAAAAAACATAACTTTCTAACCTGTACCATGTAGTTTGTATGCAGCTCTTTGATGGCAGTTCATAGCTCACTGAGCTAGATTACTATTGTAACATATGAGCTGTTCAGAAACAAAAGGATCTTTTGTGACAAAAGCAGTAACCCACAGAGCTATGCACATAAAATACATGTTCGAGGCATATGAGCTGCAGAATTCATACTTTTGCATAGATCACCATCTGGTGTTGGGCTCGGATGCTTGCATCTTGTTGTTGTCTTGGAAGAAGTCTTTTGTAGTCACGAGATAGGTGACTCCTCCCTTGGACGATCGTGCGCATGGGCATCGACTCCATCTTCAGATTGCTTTTTTTCCGCCATCGGGTTCGGATGTAACTTCAGCGCTCCGGTTCGGTACCGTGTTTTCCAAACCTTTTCGACGCGCAAACCATCGCAAACTCGACGGTATTGTTTCCGTTCGCGTGCCTTTTGCGTCAAAAGGCACACGAACGGAAACAATACCGTCGAGTTTGCGATGGTTTGCGCGTCGCTAACTCAAAACTCACCACCACCACAGGATGATGATGACCTAGGGGGTGGGGGTGGACATAATGACCCTTTCGATGATCCTGATGATGACACTAACATACCACAGGACACATGGGACGACTACAATCACCCTGTAGATCCTCCAGACCTTCCTGATCCGGATGCATACCCAACAAGGCCATCTCCCCCAGATGACAACATTGGGTTTAGTCAGCTCATTGATAGGGCTGCCCAATATCATGGCGTTCAAATGCATTCAGACCCCACAGAGGAAGACTTCCTAGTAGACACTTTTGCACAGTCACAAAAGACAGTACAAACATTACCCATGCTAAAAGGTGTCCTCAAACATGCTCCAGACGTCTTCAAAGACCCTGTCAGGACCAGGATTCTCAATCCTCGGATTGATAAAAAATATATACCCGCCCCTAATGATCCCACCTACATTAAAGGACAACTCCCCTTAGATTCCCTGGTAGTGACCAATGCTAGGAAGCGTGCCAACTCTCAGACCTCCGGTGATGCTCCACCGCCAGACAAAGAGTCTAAATTACTAGACGCTTCAGGCAAACGAGTTGCCGCCCAGGCAGCTAATCACTGGAGGATAGCTAATGCACAAGCATTACTTGCCAGATACGATAGGGCTCACTACGACGAGCTTGAGGGCCTAATGCAGCATTTGCCTGACCAATACAAGGCCAAAGCCAATGATTTGATTCAGGAGGGCAAGTTAATCACAAACGCATCCATTAAATGTGCCCTCGATGCAGCAGACACTGCATCTAGATCAATCAACACTGGCGTGTTATTACGAAGACATGCGTGGTTGCGCATTTCTGGATTCAAACAAGAAGTGCAAACTACTATACTGAATCAACCGTTCAATCAGGAACAACTTTTTGGACCAGCTGTAGACACAGCCTTAGAGAAAATGAAAAAAAGACACTGAGACTGCGAAATCTATGGGAGCATTACAGTCTCCATCTACACGAGGCTCCTTTCGACGCTCCTTTTATAGGGGCACATCCAAAAACATCGGCACAGATACTGCTTCAAACTCCTATAAAAGTCCCACACAAACATCCCCCAACAAAGGATATTTCAGAGGTGGGTACGGGGGAAATAACAACAAAGGGAGAGGCCGAGGTAACAACACTCGCACCTCCCCCACTAACAACAATGACTTCCCTCCGCTCCCTCCAGACCATTCCACTCCGGTCGGAGGAAGACTCTCACAGTTCCTACCTGTCTGGAATTCCATCACTACAGACAGGTGGGTAAGACAAATTATCCAGTATGGTTACTGCCTGGAACTTACTGCAAATCCCCCCAACATACCGCCCAAACAGCGTTTAATGTCCACGGAACTTCTAACGCTTCTCAAACAGGAAGTTCTCTCACTGCTTCAAAAGCACGCAATAGAACCAGTTCCCCTAGAGCATCAAGGGACAGGGGTTTACTCCCTGTACTTTCTAATCCCCAAGAAGGACGGTACTCTCAGGCCAATACTGGACCTCAGACCTCTCAATTTCTACATACAGTCAGATCACTTTCACATGATCACTCTCCAACAGGTCCTTCCACTGCTGCAACAAGGCGACTTCCTTGCCACATTAGATTTCAAGGACGCCTACTTCCATATTCCCATACACCCTGCTCACAGGAAATATCTAAGGTTCACAGTGGACGGCCAGCACTATCAGTTCAAGGTTCTCCCATTCGGAGTAACCACAGCACCCAGGGTCTTCACAATGTGTCTCCCAGTAGTAGCCGCACACTTGCGAAGACAGCAAATCCATGTGTTCCCATACCTGGACGACTAGCTGATAAAAGCCAAGTCACACAGTCAGTGTGTTCATCACACTCACCAAACAATTCAGCTGCTACACCACTTGGGGTTCACAATAAACCACGCCAAGTCACATCTACAGCCCTCCTAACTACATCAGTATCTAGGGGCCACAATAGACACTTCCAAAGCTCTAGCATACCCCAATCCAGCCAGGATAGCCAGTATGCAAACCCTCATCAAACAATTTCAACCCCAACACTCCCTTCCAGCTCGAGTGTTTATGCAGCTCATAGTAATGATGGCCTCTTGCATTTTCATAGTACCTCACGCAAGACTTCAGATGCGCCCCTTACAAAAATGCTTAGCTCGTCAGTGGAATCAATCTCAAGGTCAACTTACAGATCTGGTGTTGGTGGGCAGCCGCACACATCGCTCTCTGCAGTGGTGGAACACACAAAACCTTTCCAAAGGGCGGCCGTTCCTAGAGCCAGTTCCACAGATAGTGCTAACAGCGGACGCATCACTCACCGGCTGGGGAGCTCATCTCCTAAGCCACACAATTCAGGGCAGGTGGACCACTCAACAAAAAGTGCTCCACATCAATCACCTAGAACTACTGGCAATATTTCTAGCGCTAAAATCATTCCAAGCACATCTCCTCAACAAGACAGTCCTGGTCCGCACGGACAATATGACAGCAATGTATTACATACAGAAACAAGGAGGAACACATTCTTTGCAGCTATCTCATCTAGCGCAAAGCATATGGAGATGGGCCATTCCGCAAAACATATATCTTCTGGCAGAACATCTTCCAGGAGTGCACAATCAGATTGCGGATCTGCTAAGTCGTCAGACACAGCAGATACACGAATGGGAGCTTCATCCTCAAGTTCTTCAACCATTTTTCCACATGTGGGGCCACCCAGACATAGATCTGTTCGCCACACACGCAAACGCAAAATGCCCAACCTTCGCCGCCAGGTTTCCACACCCGTTGTCCAAAGGCAATGCGATATGGATGAACTGGTCAGGCAGATTTGCGTACGATTTTCCGCCAATCCCACTCATTCCGCTAGTAGTACGCAAGCTCAAGCAACAGTCTCTCAAAATGACCCTAGTTGCTCCCACATGGGCACGGCAACCATGGTTCACAACACTCCTAGAACTCTCAGTAATTCCACACCAAAAACTACGTCTCTCCCCAAAGCTGCTAACGCAGAACCATGGAGAGATAAGGCACCCAGATCCAGCACAACTGAATCTAGCAATCTGGCTCCTGAAGTCCTAGAGTTCGGTTACCTAAACCTTCCACCGGACTGTATGAACATTATCAAAGAAGCCAGATGCCCTACTACTAGAGCTTGCTATGCAGCCAAATGGAAAAGATTTGTTATTTACTGCAATAACAACAAAACTGACCCGCTAGATGCTTCCATTCAGAATATCATTTGCTATTTGCTGCATCTACAAAGATGTAATCTAGCATACTCATCCATAAGATTACATCTGGCTGCCATTGCCGCCTACCTGCAAAACAGACAACATTTGTCATGGTTTAGAGTACCCGCTATCAAAGCCTTTATGGAAGGCCTTAAGAGGATAATTCCTCCCACACTGCCACCCTCTCCAGTGTGGAACCTAAACATTGTCCTTACTAGGCTCATGGGTCCCCCATTTGAGCCTTTACACAAATGTGAACTGCAGTTTCTTACTTGGAAAGTAGCTTTCCTTGTCGCAATCACCTCTCTCAGGAGAGTAAGTGAGATCCAGGCTTTAACCATACAAGAACCATTCTTACAAATACATCGTAACAAGGTGGTTCTTAGAACAAATCCTAAATTCCTTCCCAAAGTAATCTCTGCTTTCCATCTTAATCAATCTGTAGAGTTACCAGTGTTTTTCCAAAACCCAGATTCCGTAGCAGAGAGAGCTCTTCACACACTTGACGTCAAAAGAGCTTTACTTTATTATATTGACCGGACTAAACCTTTTAGAAAGACAAACCAACTGTTTGTAGCTTTCTCTCCACCTCATAAAGGCAACCCCATCTCCAAAGCTGGAATTGCCAGGTGGATAGTCAAATGCATTCAAATATGCTACTAGAAGGCAAAACGCACATTAACAATTCCCCATAGAGCGCACTCAACACGCAAACTAGGGGCTTCCATGGCATTCTTAGGGAACATTCCCCTAGAAGACATTTGTAAAGCAGTGACATGGTCTACTACACACACCTTCACCAAACACTATTGCGTAGACGTGCAGGCGAAGCAACAGGCTTCTGTAGGCCTGGCTGCTCTTAAGACACTTTTCCAAACCACTGCAACAGGTACAGGTGACCACCGCTAGGGGAGACACTGCTGTACAGTCTATGCAAAAGTATGAATTCTGCAGCTCATATGCCTCGAACGGAAAATGCTACTTACCAGTATGCATCTGTTCTTGGCATGTAGAGCTGCAGAATATCATACGCCCACCCGCCTCCCCGGAACCTGTACCTTTTCCAGTGTTATCTTACTTAGATACATTCACATCGACATCTTTTCTGTTTCTTACAAACTCCATAATTTCCCATCATGGCGAAAAACAATCTGAAGATGGAGTCGAAGCCCATGCGCACAATCGTCCAAGGGAGGAGTCACCTATCTCGTGACTACAAAAGACTTCTTCCAAGACAACAACAAGGTGCAAGCATCCGAGCCCAACACCAGATGGCGATCTATGCAAAAGTATGATATTCTGCAGCTCTACATGCCAAGAACAGATGCATACTGGTAAGTAGCATTTTCCTTATCTGATCTGCATGGTGCACATTCTTGCAGCAGGCATATTAACCCTCTGCGCTACCTTATAGATGAGTTAAAACTGCCACTAGACAAAACTCCAGCAGAAAGATTAATTTCCAGAGATATCTTGACAAGTTTATTATGCTTGATATACAAAAAACTCTGCAGGGAGGCTGGAAACGAAAGTGAGTGCTGTATTAGTAATGCTGGTCTGCTGATTTGTTACTGGGGTGCGACAGTGCAGCACTGCAATACCAGCCTCCCAGTAACAAAACCGGCCTTCCATCCTCCCAAGGAAACACTGATGCCCGGTACGGCCAGTCCGGCCTTGATTCATAGAGCTGGGTCTGGATAGGGGAGGTCTGAAAGGTGCCCCGTGCGCTGCATGGCCCGCCTTCCTTTCCTGGGTTCTCCCCAGAGCTCTTGGTCTTCCCCGGGCGAGCCTGATGTTGGCCAATGAGCCACTTTTTATGCCGCTATTGCACTGTCCAAAGCAAATACAGTTAACTCAGAATTTGCCCGTGTTAATGCTCGAGTGGATTCACAGCTCATGAACACTGAGCGCTGATTGCTTTTCATCGTTTGAGCTGTGCTCTCTGCAGGTCATGCACCAACCCAGAGAAATTCCCTGTTAAATGTCTATGCTGTAAAGCGTGCACTCACATAAAACTAGGCTCACAGCTGAGTTCTCCGTCAATGAACACCTTCGTCATGAGGCTCCTGTTTTAAGTGATTGTCTTTGAGTAAAGTGCAGACATTTAACTTGGAATTTCTCTGTATTAGTGCATGAGCTGCAACAGCACCGCATGAGGGATTTTTATTCATTTTATCTGCTTAGAGTGTTTTCAGAACATTTTGGTTTATTTGTGCCAAAAGATATATAAAAGTTGCATCTTTGAACTCATGACACACAATTATACTCTGCTAAAAATGACAACACAAAGCACCTTTGCACATATCCCAGTATTGTCCTTTCCCAAAATCGGCACATAGAGCACTGGAATATTTCACGTGCCCCTTTTCAATCCATTAGTCATTTTAGCTAATTTATTCCAAAATTGTGCTTTAAATGCACTTTTGATTTAATCTTTTTCAAAATGTTTGCGTGGCGGGGACTTCCTATCAAAACTTTACTTGAGAAAGGCTCCTAAGCTGAAATTCAGATCGGGTATTACATCTGGCTTTCAGCAGTGCCAGTTGAGGATGTGGGTGGAGCCACTAGAGTGAGTGGGTGGAGCCGTGGAAAGGGGGTGTTGGCCTCCGACAAACATTTGAGCACCTGGACTTCATATTTTACAAATTAAGCACTGGAGTTTACGACCGTATTTGTTGTTCTGCACACTTGGCTTAGACCTCTGCTTTTGGATCAAAGTTCTCCCTATGTTAAAATAGAGGGAAATTTGAATACGTTTATTAAATGATAATGTACATTCATTTTAAAAGTAGGACACACTTTAAAAAATTGCTACTTCATTATTAACTTAATTTTGAATTATCTAATTAAATTAAAATTCTTTTTTAAAGATTTATCTGAAACAATCCACTTAAAGTAGAACTTTATACTTATTTAATATGTATAAAAAATTACTAAAATGTATGCACAGAATTGATTTTAATTAATCGGATTACTTTTCTTTAGACATGGACTTTTATTGCATGTATTTTTTAAATTTGAAAAAGGTCATTCACTTATTTTTTAAATAATATATATTTATCGTATATATATATATGCATTTATATATATCTATATATATATGTATATATATATATAGATATATATATATTTTAACATTAATCTAAATTGATATATATGTTTAAAAAGGCAAAATAAACAATTTTATTTTTTGGCCATGGGTGGTGTTGAACTTACTTCAGCTGTTGTGGGATTTTTAAGGCCTCTCATATTTACTACTAATGTGTGCGGAAATCTCAGTCAGGCAGAGATCTTCACTCATAAAAGTTAGGAGATGCGGAGGTGTATACCTCCACATATAGGTTAGTGAATAATATTTTGTAGTACGCTAATAGTACTACTAGACGTATGGCGAATACAGTTTGTTTTAGGTCTCAAAATGTTTAAACCAAGTCCAAGATAAGCGGCATATCGGTAGTGCTCTACTTAATTTAGAAAAGAAAGAATTGTTTAGCAATTAATGCAATATCCCTGCCAACTCTTGAAACCTAGCTCTCAAAGTCACAATTTCAATTGGTGTATTTCGTGTTATAGAAGGTAATCATCGCCATGCCCTTGCTTTTAGTTGATGAATCAGCTGAGGAATCTTCGGTACCATTATTCAGAGCTATGGTTCAGATTGATTAACCATGGCCATGGCTTCATAAAATGTAACTAATGTGCACATGGATAGGCCCCGTATCTATAACTGAATTTGGCTACAGCGCTAGTAACTTTCTTCAAAGAGGTCCATTTGGCAGATAGACATTATAGTTATATCATCTTGGAGTCAAATTGTTCTAGCTATTTACAATTGTTAACAAGCAAGAGTTTGAAGCCACCAATGTGCAGTTTCCTTCCTAATTTTTTTGTCACATTTTATTGAGTTTACCCGTAAAATAGTATTAGTTCCTGGTCTCTAACACTTATAACTTGACATAGCTTTCCCAACAAGGTAACCATGAACCAACTAAACACTTGCACAGTCTGCCCATCCTCCATGCTTCCTCTCTGACCCGGACTCCCCTAAAATCTCGCTGATATCTCTTCATAATAGTTTCTGGATTTTGGACCATCATTCTCATCAGTGAGCACCCTCCCTTGGTTTCCTTCAGTCCTTGGCGTGACTAAGCATTTTTCCGTCCCGTCATGATCTACTGTCCGCCCCCCTGGTCGCCTTGACTAGCATTCCTTCGTATCCCAGCCGTCCCAGGCATCCCCTGCCTTTGTACACCAGTTTTTTCAGAGCTTGGAACCTCTGCATTTCCTTCACCCAGTCTTGCACCCGTGGCCTCTCCGTACTCTTCCATTTCTTCACAGTTTCTCTTTTGGCCAGTAGGTATCCCAGGTGCTTCTGGTATGATGTCATGTCTGAGTCTCTCCATACTTCCAATAGCACCAGGGTCGCCTGCCTCTCCATCAGTGAGTCCACTGTGGTTTCAAGCCTAGTCCGCACACCTGTCCAGAACATTTCTAGTGAAGGGCAATCCCATAGCGGGTGGAGACAGGACCCCTGTAGGCCTCAGTCTCGTAAGCACCTGTTGTCTGTTGCCCTTCTTATTTTGTACACTAGCATTCTAGTGCAGAATATTCTGTGTAATATTTTAACACACATGTATCATCATGTCTCAGGGAAACTGTAGGGCCTCCCTCCAGTCGTTGTCATCTATATCTCCTATATATCTGCTTGCCAGCGTGCTCGAAGTTTGCTCTGTTCTCCCTGTGTATTTCTCATGAGTGTGCCATGTGTTTAGGAGATGGCCTTAGTGGTCATGTGTCCGTTCAGCAGTCGTCTTTCCAGAGGAGAGTCTGCCATAGTTTCCTTCCCCAGGGGAATGTGGGCCTGTAATGCGTGATGTAGTCATAGGTAAATGAACATCTGTTTGGGTGACTTGTCCTATTTTTTTTTTCTTCAAATATTTTTATTAACATCTGCGTGATAACAATACAGTTCCAAACCGGTATATCACAACAATTACAGTTCACTCATCATAGATTATTGATCACTTCCCTTCTTATCTCCAAGTGTTATCACACAAATCTCATTTGTCATTGTCACATTTTTAACTTCAAATAACAACAACTTAGAACTTATCCTCCCTCCCCCCCCGGTATGGGCTACTATGCGTCCCCTAAGACTGAAGAGCTGTCTGTCTTATCATGTACCTTATCCGTCTAAGCCGGTGTCTAGCATAGGAGGGGCCTCGGGTGTCGCCGACGTGTCATTGCTCCCCTGAATGGACTGTAAAGGGTCAACCTCCCCCTCTCGTGGATCTTTCTCTTTGGTTAGGTCTGTAATCATTAAGTACCAAGCCCTCGCATCTTCTTCAAGTTTGTCATCCCTTCTGACCTTTCTCATTCTAACTAATTCTGCAGTGGCCCACTCCTGCATATCCCTGGCCTACCTCTCAACCGTGGGAGAATCTGGACTCAACCAATGTATCGCGATTCGCCTTTTTGCTAACTCTAGGCCCAGCTGGATGAACTTCCTAGTGAGTTTCTTGGTTTTTGGCATGGGTAAAAGCCCCAACACCACCCCTTTTATAGTGGGTGGTATGGTCCACCCCGTGACAGTCTGCAAACCATCTATCACTGCTCCCCAATAGCGCGCCAATGCGGGACAGTCCCATACCATATGATTGCTTACATCTGGGACAAGAGTCTGCACGTTCCGGGTAGATTTTGTGGAGCACCCGGGGAGTGAGATATGCCTGGTGTATTACATTATATTGTGTTAACTGAAAACGTGTATTGGAGCTTATCCGTTTGACCCCTTCAAGTACTTTCTTCCATTCCGCTACAGCCAGGGGCTCGCCCAATGTTGGGAGACTTGTCCTATGCCTTCCTCAGGTGCTCAAAGAGTACTAAGCTGTTTGCATCAAACACATCCCCCAAGATAGATAGACCAATCAAATCCCATTTCCTGAACCCCAATAGTGTGTTGACCGGGACCAGTTTAGCTCCCAGCCACAAAGGAGGCTTTGGGGGTAAGTCTCTTTCCCCATCCCATTTCTCGCAATAATCTATGTCAGATGGTGACCACTGTGACGGTCGCCAGTGACGCATTGCTCGACAATCTACTGCCATAGAGGGCATGGAGGTAGCCTCTCTCACCCAACATCACGCGGTCCAGTCGGATCGCTGGGTCGTCTGGCGGGCATATGCCCACTCATTTACGACCCAGACCTGAGCCGCCTCATAGTATTTCAGTACGTTAGGGAGCTCTGCACCCCCATAGTTAACCGAATGTTGGAGCGCAGAGAGTGATATTCGTGGTGGGCCGGCCCTCCAGAGCAGGGACCTTAGTAGGCTGTCTAGTGCCTGAAAGAAGGTGGGTGGTATAATGTATGGGCAGTTCTGTGTTATGTAGGTGAATCTGGGTAGTGCTGCAAGGCCCATCCATGAGAGTGACAGGGCACTCCAGTGTTTTGTTTCTCCCTCTAGACTAGTGAGTAGGGGTGCTAGGATGTCTGTGTAGTGTGTTTTCTCATTGATGAATATCCACAGGCCCAAGTATTTGAAGTGGCTATCTACACACTTTAAGGGCATGGGTAGGGACGGTGGCAGTTCCCATCCGCCCATTGGGAACAAAAGGGATTTGTCCCAGCTGATGCTTAATCCAGAGTATTCTCCGTATATTTTAAGTACCTCGCCCCCTCTTCCCAGAAAGAGTTCTAGCTCTGCCAGATACAGCAGGATATCATCCGCATACAGCGAAATCCGCTACTCGCATGTGGGCTCCGATCTCCATCCCCAAATCTGGGCATCTACTCTCGTCCAATCCGCTAGTCTCCTCCATAGCTAGTGCAAGTGTCACCGGCGACAGGGGGCATCCCTGTCTAGTTCCCCACCATATCGGGAGCTCTTGGGATATGACTTCATTAACTGTAAGCCATACCCTGGTGGTTTGTGTCTGGCAACTGCACCCACTTCAGGAAGTTTGGTCCGATGTCCATTTTATGGAGGATCTCAAAGAGAAAGGGCCATTCTAGTTAATTGAATGCGTTGTTTGCAACTACTAAAACCACAGCCAAAGGCTCTTTCAGGTCCATTGCCATCACCATATTGTTATATAGCCTTTGTAAATTGATCTTCGTCAACCTGTCAGGCATGTAGCCGTTTTGGTGTGGGTGAACCAGATCCAATATCACACTGTTCAATCGTTTCGCTAGGGCCTTTGCTAAAACGTTTGTGTCTGTGTTGAGTAGTGAGATGGGTCGTAAGGAATCCCAGTGTTCTTTGGGTTTCCTTGCGTTGGGTAAGATTACTGTCATTACCATGTCCTTCTCTACAAAGAGTATTTCCTTATGGTGGGCCTTAGTGAACATGTTATGTACTTGTGGCACTATCTTGCAGGCCGTTCTTTTAAGGAATTCCACCGGGATTCCATTTGGGCCCTGTGTTTTCCCTGACTGTAGTTGCATGAAGGCCGACTGTTCCTCCACCTGTGTGAGGTCGTTCTCTAATTCCCCTTCTCCTGCCAACTGTCTACAGGGGTTGTCTCGGATAAACTCCTGCAGGGTGCTGTCACTCTGCTGTCATTTACCGGCATAAAAGGCATGCAGATAATCTGTTAGTGTCCGCTTTGGCCTTGCTGCCACGTATTGGTGATCCGTCTGGGGCTATTATCATGGAGAAGTAGTTCCTTTCTCACTGCCTGGTGCTGAGCCTTGCGAAAATCTTGCCTGCCTTATCACCTGCTTCATAGATGCGTTTCTGTTGTGCAACACAGGTTAGCTTAACTATGTCAGTGATCAGTTCTCGGTACTCCTCCTGCTTCTAAGCGATGTAGTCCTTTTTGCCCGCTGAGGGTTGCAAGAGATAATGTCTCCAGGTTCAGTAGTTCTCCTCTACTTAGTTGTGCTGCGCATCCCTTGTGCACTTGCCACCCACTTCACCTGATATTATCTTTCCACATATCGTGGCTCTATAGGCCTCCCAGATTGTGGATGCCTCCCTTACTGTGTTAGTGTTGTCCTCAAAATACTGTGTGATGGCCTTCTTTAGACTGGCTACCTCTTTCGGGTTGGAGAGGCACCAGGCTGTCATTCTCCATTCTCCCCTCCCCCTAGGTTTCCGAGTTTCCAGACGGAAGGTGAGTGGCCCTTGTGCCAAGTATTCCACCTCCCTGAATCTATGGAGGGTTTCCTGTGGTGTAAAGAAGTAATCGATACAGAAGTGGGTATTGTGTGCCCCTGAGTAGTAGAAGTATTTCTGCTGAGGGCCATGCAGTGTTCTCTAAATGTCCCCCTTTCCTAGTGCTTGTGTGAAGGGGTACAGCTTCCCCATACAGGGCGGGGTTGCTTGCCTCTCGGTGGTGCGATCAATCCCGGCATCTAGTGTCATGTTGATATCCCCACCCAGTATGATGAGTGCCTGTGACAGTTCTGTGCTTAGACTGCCACTCCAGTGTGTCTTACTGCACCCCTGGCGCGACATAGATGTTTACTAGTTTTATTGTTTCCCCCTCCCATTCTTCCTGTGTTGCCGTGTAGCGGCCCAGGTCATCTACCCATGTTCTGGTGACATGGAAAGGTGTCGCTTTCCTAATCGGGATCACTACGCCCCTGGTCATGGTTTCTCCCCTTACATCCTGTGCATTTTGTCATATGCTGTAAATTATTAACCGGTCCCCAACTCCCCTTACGCCCTATCTTACCTTTCTGCGGTCTTCGAATTGACCACCTACCCAAATTACTGTACATCTGTCACCCCAACATATTGAACTTCTGCCCCATTTGTGTCTATCACTTGCTTCGGGTGCTGTTCCTTTGCTGTGTTGGACGTAGGACAGTGGCGGCATGGCCTCCAATACTTTGGCACTATACACAGAGTCCATCTGGTGAGCCAATCGTTGTCCTCCTTGTACCCGCTCCCTAGTCATATAATCTCTTCTGGTGTCATTGGTGTGACCTTAAGTGTTGAACGCCCGTCTTCCTGGTCCCCCAATTGTACTTCCTGCTTTTCAGTTGTTTCTTGCTCTTGGGTGAGGGCTTCCCATTGGTTTGTGGTTTCAGAATAGTCTCGCTGCATCTCCGCCTCTACTTTTGCTCTTTCCAGTTTGGCTTGATCTTTAGTGGGTGCATTTCTGGGATCTGTGCTGTCTCTTGTGCTCCTACCAGTGTTTAGTTGAATGTGATTCCCTCTCTTCTGGTATTGGGTGCCCATGACGTTCCAAACCCCCCATACCGTCGCAGGGTTTGAGAAAAGATGGGTGCTACCTTTCTTGAATATTCTCAGTTTTGCTGGTAATAGTAGGGCATATGGGAGATCTAGTTGGAATAAATGTCGCTTCACCCCGATAAATTTCTCATGGTGCCTTGGTACAGCTGTGGTATAGTCCGGGTAAATGTGCACCTGGCTCTCTTCCTCCCTCCATGGGCCATGCGTCCTTGCTCTCTGTAGTATAACATCTCTGTTGCGGATATTAAGCAGTCTTGCCACAGTAACTCATGATGGTGCCCCTAGTTGTGGCGGTCTGCCAGGCACTTTATGTGCCTGCTTAACCACAAACCAACGTGATGCCTTCTTTTCTAGCACCACTGGTGCCAGACAATCCTCCAGGAGTAATTCCTTACTGGGTCCCTCTGTCCCTTTTGAGATACCAACCAGGTCGACGTTGTTGCGACATGATCTCTGTTCTACGTCGTCCATTTTTCCCTTCAGCGTGTTCATCTCCTTCTCCAGGGCCTGTATGCGAGAGGCATGATCCCGGATGTCTGGCTTCCCCTGTCCAGCATAGTTTCCACTTCTGTTGCCCTGTTTACCAGCTTTTTGTGATCTGCCCATAGCAGCAATACATCCAGTATCACCTTTTCTATTTTACTTTGTAAGGCCACCTTAGTATCATGTACGGCTGCCAGTATGGCTGCCTTGAGTGCCCACATGTCCTGCTCCCCTGGCGCCGCCATCGGCTGTTTCTTGTCGCTCTGCGGCCGAGGTATGTCCATTCCCTGGACCAATTTGTGGACTTTGGTCCGCACCATCTTTGAATTGTTGGCCCTCTGGTATGATTATGGGGCGATGTCCTTGAGTTTCCACCCTGGTCTAAAGGAGTGGCCGGGCTCCGGATCGGGGAATGGCACTTTTCCACCTGGCCAGTATGCTGCAGGAACTGGCGTCGCTCTCTTCCCGGACCAGTTCTACAGCCGCACCCTGGACATGAGCGCCCCCTGTCCCAGCTCCCCACCCTACTTCTTCCGCTTCGCCGCTTGCTGGCGAGGCCCCGATTCCATCCTATTCCATCCCGGAATCCTCTGTGCTCGCCTTGCTTTATTCAGCGGATAGGTCTCATGCTGCTGGCTTATTGCGCGGCTGTCGCCATGGGCTGTGTACCACGTCAGGGGCCCCACTGGTGTTATACTGGCTCCCAATGCGGAATACCAATGTCCAGAGACCGGGGGGGAGGGGCTACAAGGGGAGTCCTCTTCCAGACCCATGCACACCTTTGGGCGGTCACCGCCTGGCTCAGGACGACAAATTGCTGCGATCGTTATGCGGTGGCTCCCATCGTGCCTGTCGCTTTGCTTCCCCAGTGTCGGTTTCTGGACAGTTTGCTGCCGGTCTGCAGGTGCTGCGGTCCTCCCTCCGTACCCTTTGGCCTCCTTGTGTCTGGCGACACGCTCGTCTATTTGTGGGGGTGCCTCTGTCCTTCGGGGGAACTCGGCAATCACACAGTCGACTCCATGTGTCCCTGGCCACACCCCGTTTCTTTCTTAATTTATTGGAGCCAAAGACTCTATGTATGTATGTGAGGCATACATTTCAAGGGTGGTTAGTGACTGTTGAGTCTAACAGACGTTATAAAAAAACGACTAAGGAGTTATTTTTTACGGTTTGGTGGAGCAGGGGCTCAGATTTAACTCTGGGTGGTTTCTTCCAACTAAACCCGAATTGCTCAGTCCCTTCCCCGAGACCTGTACCCACACCTGACATAGTCCCAAGGGCCTCGAACAGGCCAGTGTTCAAACCTTAAATGACCCTGTATAAACTCTTTTTTCTGCAGAACAAAGCTTTGAAGGGAAATACAGATTTTGGGTTTTGGGTCTAAACTGCTCCAGAAAATGTTGCATAGTTTCATGGCTACTATCCATTCCAGTCAGTCCCCTCATCATCTAGGGATACCAGCATTTGTGGGGTTGGCTCTTCATGGCGATATTGTAACCTAGTTATCACTAATTACTTTTCTGTTTAAGAGTACTGGTCATCCATTCTTCTTGAAATAAAACTACATAATATTGGTCCATACACTTTTGAACTTTTTTAGTGTAAATGTTTGATTAACCCTGCAATAGTTGAAGCAAGAAGAACCAGTTGCCTAGATCACTAATTTTCAGGAATGTGCTAACAGGTTGCATTGCAGATGGTAGACCAAACTTGATCAGTCTAACTGTACCTCACAGCAGGAATTTTCTGCTGTCCTGTAAGAGTCTGGCTGCCTCCCTTATACTGGAACAGGGAAACATTCTGAAATTGAAGTTTCTTCTATGGTGAATAGCAGTTCGATAGCATTGTTCCTTTCAATTCAAATTAGACTTTTTTCTATCAATTGTTATTCTACTTGGGCTTTCCCAGTGAATAACTAACATCATAAAGTCGAATTACAGCCCATAATTTGGATCCTCTCGCAAACCAACCATACAAACTTACAGACGGATAAGGATGAGAATATTACTCAGGGTTACTATAAATGTGGAGGATGTTAATCACCTTAACCAGATAATTAACCTGAGAATCTATGGCTCTACTGAGCGCTTCAATTTTGATAAGGCTCGTTTGCTGTTTTTCAGTCTGTTTTGTTGGAGCCCCATAGGCTTCTGTGAGAAAAGCATAAAGTGCTCTGTGTGTCTAGTGTAACCGTCAGAATAGAGGCTCTACAATTATACTTTACAAAATGAATCATTTATAATGCTCTTGCCATTCAGGGACCCTTAGGTTGGTGGCTAGATGACCTCAAACTAAATTTTCACATGAGAAAGATCTGTCAAATTTGTTTCCTAAAACATTAAAGGCCCTGCATACTGACACACAAGTGTCAGATCTGTTGATATTGCTGTTGGATTTATTGTTTTTATCAGTGCAGTCAATGCTGTCAGCTAACAAGACACTCTAGTCACTTCATTTTGCACAGATAAGCCAGCAGTATTACCATGTGCCATTTTAGGTTGTAGATTAGAAAATGTGGCTGTGGATGTATCTAATTGCTAAGTGGCAAAGTGTAGTCTCTTAATAGCCACTGCATCAGAACGCATCAGATGGTGAGGTCACATTCGCTGGACAGGGACAATGTACTCCTAATTTTGATGTTGCTTTGAATGTTTGAAAGACTTTCTCTCAATAAAAAAAAAGTCTAGCTCTACTTTAGTTCTTTTAGTGGTACAAGTGAAGTTAGGAGGTAAAATGCACACAGGTTGATCAAAGGTAAATAAAAGGCTGGCCGGGCAGTAAGATATTTTTGTCAGTTCTAGGTTTGTAAACAGTTCTCAAGTATGTTTACTGAATGGGTCGTGACTGTGATGCGGAGA
The DNA here is from genome assembly GCA_963921515.1 of Calotriton arnoldi. Taxonomy (NCBI): domain Eukaryota; kingdom Metazoa; phylum Chordata; class Amphibia; order Caudata; family Salamandridae; genus Calotriton; species Calotriton arnoldi. Next base: position 62,009 of record CAWUFW010016894.1, read on the forward strand.
AAGACGCCCGCTTGATTTGGCAGCTCCGTCCCAGAGGCAACTTTAAGATGATCGTATGCCGCCCAGTTAGAAGTAAGTGATATTATAAGATACGACAATCGGAAGATGCCCTGAAACCAATGGGTATATTTTAAAGCTGAACTGACCACCAATTTAGCATCGAGACGTTTTGAAAACAAGCCACCCCCCTAAAATGGCAGCTCTAACTTAGCATGTGCCAGCCAGATCAACCAGAACATCCACATGAGGGTGACAAATAGCACACTTGCTTCGGGTAAACGTTGCACTCCACCCTCAATTCATAAAAACGTACTGCAGACACCTGATTTGGCGCAAATTTATTCCCCCGAAAACTGGGAAGTTTATTTTACTCGAGCGTAACCTTTACCAAGATGGCAGTAGCACTTGCAGCACTTGGCAGCCACTTCAATGCACGATCACAAAGTGTAACAGTGGCTTAATTCCCAAGTTATATTGAGGCACACAATGCTTCTTATCTTGATAAACCTTTTGTAAACGCTTAAGATGTCAATGTGTAGCAGAAAATAAAAAGGAACACACTTTTTTTCTGGGGTACAGCTTTAGTAGGAAAACTACCAGAGTGGAATTGCAAGGTATTAATAACAAAAAGAGCGGGGGGCGTGGCCAAGCAACATAGCCGACAGGACGTGAGCCCTTTGAGCTCCCAGCCAGTTAGCCCAAAGATCCTGCCAAATCCTTCAATCACATCATCAGACCGGCCCGGAAAGTAAGACGCTATGCCGTGCTGTCTCCTTGCCGGCTCGGGCTGTTCTGTGACCCCCGGAGTGGGGGACCGAGCGGATCACGCCATCGTTGTCTGGGCCGTGCTGGAGCGTGGCCACCCGGGCCTGGAGAAGAGAGGCCCGTGACAGGCAGCGCTTGCCTGCATCATCAGAGAGACGGGGGCCGCCTCAGCTGCCAGATTGGCATACAGTGAGAGGCCGTGCCCCCCCCTCTCCTGCTGGAGGGGACTGCACATTGCCACGGAGACAGTGGATATTGACCTGCTGTTCCTGAAGGTCGAGTGAGGATGCGCCCGGGCCACGTTTGGGGCGCTTGCGGGCAGCGGCTGGTCCCCGTGGGAGGGCCCGGGTGGCGACACTTCCTCCCCCACAGCACTCCTGCCTTGGGATTTGCGGGGCCGCTCCGGCATCTCCCGCGGCCCTGCCCTGACACCTGGAGGGGCTCCTGAGATCACGGGTGGTGAGCGGCGCGGGCCTGATGGGCTCAGAAACTGCTCTGACAAGACCATCTGGGCGCGGGCTGTGGCCCGATAGCTCCCCCCCCCCGCTTGGAAGTGCGGGTGCAACTGAATACTCTTTTTTAAAACATTTATGCATACATATCTAATAGTAAAGTGCTTTAGATAGATTTATCATCTTTTTCTTCTAAGAGCAAACCTTGCCCAGGCTTCGATGGGTTTGTGCGTCCCGTAGAGAACTAAGTTTTCATCAGTCATTTAAATAAATACCATCAATAAATAGTACCAAATTCGTAATAAAGATGAATAATTAGACATTAGCAGTACAAACCGAATTCATTATAAGTAATGAAATGCATAAGTTAATCCTGGCCAATTAATACATTATCATTTGCCAATTGCTAGACAGTTCATTTCCAGTTCTGCCATATTCTGTTTAGTTTGGCTACAGAACCTACCCTTTTTGCATAGATGCCTTCTCGCTTATAGACTCTTTGCATTTTAGTGAACCATTGGGAGATTGTCTTGATCACCTTGGATTTCCAACTAGCTAAAATACGTGATCTTGCTACTAAAGTTGGAATAAAAATAAATTGACGTTGAGGAAGGGTTACCTCTTCGCCTATATATGCTCTGCCAAAGAGAGCGGCTGAAGGACCAGGGGGAAGGTTAATTGCCAATTTTTTATTAATTGCTAAAAACACGTCCTGCCAGAAGTCCATTAAGTGGCTACATGTAAACCCTACATGCAGCCAATCCCCGGTTGCAAGTCCACATCTAAAGCATCTAGGATAGACAGTGGGGAACATTTTGTGGAGTCTGTCAGGGATATAATAGATCATCCATTTACTGAACGATGCCATCCTTCTTGGATTAGCAGCTCTTACTGTCTTGCAGCTCATTTTATCATAGCCATGCCACTGCTGAAGATTAAAACTGCAGCCCGTGGCAGAGCCCACTCTCTCAAGATGATCTAAAATCACCTGTTTATTCTCAACGGATTTAAATAATCGATACCAGTTGCCCACCCCTTTGGTTCTTAATTCATAGTGGGCCTTCCCAAGAAGTGTTCCATCCCTGTCTTCTGTGCTGATTAAACCCACACAAAACTGCTTAATCCGTGCGCAGCTGAACATCAGAAGGCTGTTGATATTACTCTTATAATTTAAAATGTCCTGCCAAGGTAAACACTCCTCGTTTTTATAGAAGTCTTGTAATGTATGAAAGCTCAGCTTTGCCCACTGGCTGCAGTCCTGGGGAGACCATTGAAACCCCCTAGGAATGCATTCCTCTAATTTCATTTGGGGATGAAGCCACGGGATTCTATGTACTTCCCAGATTCTTTGGAAATGCAAAGTAATAACTCTAGGGATCTTTTAGCGTGACTTTTTAGGTAGTTTAGGGGTGCGTAAAAAAGGGGCAAGACCAATCTCAGATTCCTTAAGCATATGGGTAAGAAAAAAATTGGCTTCAAGCATATCTCCTGAATTATTATAATTCAGCCAATTAATAAGCGAGGCTTGATAGTATAACCGTAAGTCCGGTAGGGCAAGTCCTCCGTCCTCGACTTCTAATTGCAGTGCTTGTAATCTTAATCTCGTTTTGTTTGCTTGCCAAATAAATTGACTAAATTCTGAATACACGCAATCGAAAAAGGATTTAGGAACTTTAATCATTATGTTAGAAAATAAAAATAAAGGGAGAATACTCATCTTAATGAGAGCAACTCGTCCCATGATTGTTATTGGGAGATTCTCCCATTGTTTAAACAATTTGCGCATTTTATTTAATGTTGAAATAAAATTAAGCAGATATAAGTCCTCGAGCCAAATGGTCACAAAAATCCCCAGGTACCTTATCGACTTAGTTGTTGAATAGTGTACCTGCATTGTGGGGGGGCAGAATGTTGAGAGAGCAATTAAAAAGTAGCGCCTCAGATTTAGAATGATTTATTTTATATCCCCCAATCTCTGTAAAATCCCTTTTTTTGGAAAGGGCTCTCGCTATGTTATCTTTATCTGCTGCTAAATAGAGTGCCATATCATCTGCAAATAGTTTGAGTTTAGCGGACCCGGAGACAGGAGCAACAATCGCGTGATCCTGCCTAATAGCACATGCCAAAGGCTCAATAAATAGGGAGAATAGCACAGGAGATAGGGGACAGCCTTGATGCGTCCCCCAGCTAATGGAAATTAGGCCGACCATGTTCCCATTGATAATTATAGAAGCCTTAGCATTGAGGTATAGGTTTTTCACCACCAGGCAGAATTCAACTGGGATCGCAAATTTGTTCAGAATTGCAAAAAGAAGGTTCCATTGCACTCTGTCGGACGCTTTTTCTGCGTCTAGCATTATTATTGCTGCTTTCGTTTTATTAGTATGAAAATAATCAATCGCCTGTATCAAGTAATGGGTGTTAGAAGCCAAAAACCTATCTTTAAGAACATCATTTTGGTCACAATGGATAAGAGAAGGAGCAACTTGTGAAAGCTGATTTGCGAGAATTTTAGTAAAACTTTTATAGTTGGCATTCAGTAGACTAATAATTCTATATGAATTAACATCATCCTCTGATTTCCCCGTTTTAACAAAACTAATCACCGCAGCTTGGGTAAATGTTTCGGGACCTAAATCCCCTTCTAGGATCCCATTGATTAATGACACCAGAAAAGCGTGCAATTGGGGAGCGAAAATCTTATATACCTCGATAGGAACTCAATCAGACCCTCAAGCTTTGGCCGACGGAGACAGATTCACCGCCTGGGTAACTTCTTCAAGTGAAATGGCTGAAAGCAAAAACTCTCTCTGCTCAGTGAGTAATGTGGGGGTGTTAATCCCACCTAACCAATCTATAGCAGCCTCCGGAGTGGTATTATGCGTCTCGGAGTAGAGCTCCTTGTAGTGATTAAGAAAGGTCTCTGAAATCCTTGGGGGATGTGAAGTAGATCTCAAGGTGACCGGGTCTATTATTTTTTCTATACAGTTGGCATTAGATCTCCGCTTAGCAGACCAAGCCTAGTACCTGCCTATGTGATCGCTTTCTTCGTATCTTTTTTGCAACACTGAATCGCAGTTCAAGATTTCCTTAGATGTTAAGAAATCTTAGCGCTGGAGAGTTTAACTTTGCCTTCTTGGGTAGGTAGAGCTAGGTAACTCGCCGTTGCCTTATAGAGTTCTTTCTCTAACTGAAGTCTTTTGTCATTCTCGTTCTTTCTCCTAAAGGCCGTGTATGCAATAACTTCCCCTCTAAAGAAAGCCTTTAAAGCATTCCATACTGAAAACGCCAAAGCTGTATTGATATTCAGCTTTAAAAACTCCTCTAGTGCAAGGCGCATATGCGAGACCCACCGATCATCAAGTAGGAGAGATTTATCAAATACCAATCTATGCCCGACCTTGGCTTGAGTTTTAATTTTAAGCTTTACTGAGATTACTGCGTGGTCTGAGAAGGGATTTTCATGCATCTCAGACTTAGTTTTTAAGACAGCACAGGAGATCAGGAAAAAATCAATCCTAGAGGAAGAGTGAAATCTTCCTAAATGGCATATATATTGTCCCTTGCCTGGAAATTCGTCTCTCCAGCAGTCAACCAAAGCGAAATCACATATTAGGTTCTGACATAGCCTTCTTGACTTTGGTTTTGTCTGAGTTTTGTGAGCCCGAGAAATAATCGATCGTTGGATTGATCAATAAGTTAAAATCACCACCTATCACGAAATGCCCAGACTGAGCAGTTGCAAAATCGTACAGAGGCTGCAGTGTCGCAGGGGAATCTTCAATTGGGCCGTAATAACTCACAAATTTAAAAAGCTGGTCCGAGATCTTCATCTGCACCCAAAGCCAACTGGCACTATGATCTATGTGCGCCATCATGATTTCACATTGGAGGTTTTTAGCTCCTAATATGGCCACCCCCCCCCCCTAATGGCTGCGTTTGAAGAAGCATAAAACTCGTGCTGAATATAGCCGGGAGCTTTATCCATAGTAGAGCCTTCCTTATAGTGTGTCTCTTGGAGAAAATTATATTGGCTTGTAGGGATTTAAACCAGGCCAACATAGATCGTCTCTTCACTTTATTATTAAAACCATTTACATTGCAAGACACTACCTTTAATGTCCTAGATCATGGGTACTCACAAACTTTCTCTCGGGGGCCAAATTTACAGTGTGGTTTGTGGCCGAGGGCCGCACCGGTGGGGGCGGTGTCAGTGGGGGAGGGGGGCGGGGCTAGAGCAACAACAAAAAACTATGACCATGAGGTTGAACACAGGCCCCTGCAGCGGACGCCTTCGTCCACTGAGCCACCAGACCCGGCATACACACATCTCTCTCTCTCTATCTATCTCTATCTATCTCTCTCTCTCTCGCTCTGTCTCCCTCCCTCTCTCTCTCTCCCTCCCTCTCTCTATCTCTCCCTCCCTCTCTCCGTCTCCCTCCCTCTCTCCCTCCCTCCCTCCCTCCCTCTCTCTCTGTCTCCCTCTGTCTCACTCACTCTGTTTGTCTCTCTCTCTCTCTGTCTCCCTCCCTCTCTCTCTCTGTCTCCCTCCCTCTCTCTCTGTCTCCCTCCATCTGTCTCCCTCCATCTGTCTACCTCCATCTGTCTCCCTCCATCTGTCTCCCTCCATCTGTCTCCCTCCCTCCATCTGTCTGTCTCCCTCCATCTGTCTGTCTCCCTCCATCTGTCTGTCTCCCTCCCTCTGTCTCCCTCCCTCTGTCTGTCTCCCTCTGTCTGTTGCCCTCTGTCTCCCTCTCCCTCTGTCTCCCTCCCCCTCTGTCTCCCTCCCCCTCTGTCTCCCTCCCTCTGTCTGTCTCCCTCCCTCTGTCTCCCTCTCTCTCTCTGTCTCCCTCTGTCTGTCTCCCTCCGTCTGTCTGTCTCCCTCCCTCTGTCTCCCTCTCCCTCTCTCTCTGTCTCCCTCTGTCTGTCTCCCTCCCTCTGTCTGTCTCCCTTCCTCTGTCTGTCTGTCTCCCTCCCTCTGTCTCCCTCCCTCTCTGTCTCCCTCTCTCTCTGTCTCCCTCTCTCTCTGTCTCCCTCTGTCTCCCTCTCTCTCTGTCTCCCTCTCTCTGTCTCCCTCTGTCTGTCTCCCTCTGTCTGTCTCCCTCCGTCTGTCTCCCTCTGTCTGTCTCCCTCTCCCTCCCTCTGTCTCCCCCCGACTCCCTCCCTCTGTCTCCCTCTGCCTCCCTCTGTCTCCCTCCCTCTGTCTCCCTCTCTCTCTGTCTCCCTCTCTCTCTCTGTCTCCCTCTGTCTCCCTCCCTCTGTCTCCCTCTCTCTCTGTCTCCCTCTCTCTCCCTCTCTCTCTGTCTCCCTCTGTCTCCCTCTCTCTCTGTCTCCCTCTCTCTCTGTCTCCCTCTCTCTCTGTCTCCCTCTCTCTGTCTCCCCCTCTCTGTCACCCTCCCTCTGTCTCCCTCCCTCTGTCTCCCTCTCTCTCTGTCTCCCTCTCTCTCTGTCTCCCTCTGTCTCCCCCTCTCTGTCTCCCTCCCTCTGTCTCCCTCTCTCTCTGTCTCCCTCTGTCTCCCCCTCTCTGTCACCCTCTCTCACCTCACCCCGAGTGTGGGTCGAGTGTGGGTCAGCCCGGGCTGAGACAGCTTCCCGGGAACACACACAGCCGCACCCGAGTACTTCACAGGTCTTTAAAAGACCATAAACTTGTTAATGAGGCTTTGTTGTATTTCACCTCTTCTTAGCGCCCCTGCATCTCCACTCAGTCAGAGTGGAGATGCAGGGGCGCTAAGAAGAGTTGAAATACAACAAAGCCTCATTAACAGGAGAATGGTCTTTTAAAGAATCGCCCGGCCCCCATAGAGCAGAGTCTCTGTGGAGTCCGCGCTGCTGCAACCGGCGGTGTTTGCGGACACTTTAAAAAAAAAAAACACAGGTACGATGTCTGCAAGGTCCGCGGGCCGCCAAGGAAGGCTTGCCGGGCCGTACTATGAGTACCCGTGTCCTAGATGACATCTTTTGGAGATAGATATTGCATGGAAACAGGCAGAAAGGAAAAAAAGAAAAAAAGATTTTGGGGACCCTTGAACTTCTACACGTTCGGTACGTTTTATTCCCCCCCCCCTCCAGTGACCCTGCTTCCCCCTCCTCCCCCCACCCTCCCGTGACCCCTCAACCCTCCATCCCATGGACCCCCTTGGCTCCGGAAACCCTGCCCGTCTAGGGTTCCCTGGGTGTCCCCTCTCCCCCCTGGTGGTGATTTCCCTCCCCCCCATTCCATGCTCTTGCAGAGCCTCCACCCCCTTCCCTAAATTAGGGTGCTGTGGCATGGCACCCAAGGCGGTGGGCGGGCGAATGGCGGCGAAAGAGAGCAGAAAAGCGACAGACAGAAAAAAGAGGTGAAGAAAGAAGAAAAGAAAAAGAGGAAGAAGCATACTGCAGACATATATCCCCCATCATTATTGCTAAGGAGTTTAGAGACAATGCTATCCTTTATTTCCACCCCCTGGATGCTGTAGGGACTGAAGAAACTCCTGCGCCGTCTCGACAGAGTGGAAGATTGTGCAAAACTCTCAGTTTATATTGCTGGATAATGCCCGCCGGGGCCCCTAGTTGCTGTAAAGAGTCATGCCTCTGAACTCCTTCCTACGCCGTGCAGAAAAGGCAGACATGTCTGAAAATACTTTAAATGAGAAATTATCCGGAGTCTGATATATTTTATCCCGAATGGCACATGCCAAAATCTTATCCTTAATTCTGAAGTCGCCAAAATTTACAATGATAGTTCTCGGATATTTGGCATTGGGATACTGAACTGCAGGAACACGATGGGCCCGAGTGATAGTAAGGCCGGCCTTCTGTAATGCGACTTCAGGGCACACGTGCTTAGATATAAGGTCTGAGATGACTTTTTATTACTGATCGGCCATTTTCGCTGCCTTCCGGAACCCCTGTTATACGGAGATTACATCTCCGTGATCGATTTTCTGCGTCATCCACCTTGATTTGCAGGTTGATTAGCTCAGATTGTAATTTGGTGACATGGTCAGTTTGAAGAGGTATCTTATCTGCGAAGTCTGATATAGGATTGAATTGAACCCAGCTGGCATTCAGTTTTCTTTTGCGCTTCTTCCTGCGATAGTTTCATGCTTTTAAGTTCCACCAACATTTGTTGTATTTGTGAGGTGTCCTCTAGCCCAACTGTGCTCTTAGAGATTCCAGGTGTAGGAGCAGTTTGTGGAGCCAATTAACTTAAGGGAGCAATCATAGCTGGGGTCTCAGTTGGGGCCTCGACAGCAGTGGTGAACAGAGAAGTGTCCACAAACAAGTTTGTTGTAATCTCCTCGGAAGAGCACTCATCATGGTTGTCCAGACTTAAAATTGGCTTAGGTGTAATAAGGATGGCCGATTTATGTTGAATCCTTGTGTTGAGGCCTGAAAATAGTGAATAGGTGCCCTGCTGCTTATCTCCTGAGAGCACCTTCATTGTGGGTGTTTCGCTCGATGCTGGCGGGCTTGCTTCCAATCCCAGGGAGGAGGCCTGACTTGCTGTATGTGGAGGATTCTCTGTAATATTGTGGACGCCTTTGACTGGCGCAAAGCTCTCAGTAATAGCAAGATTTTCGAGCTTCCTGTTGCCCACCCGGTGTTTTAAGGGCCAGAGCCCCATTAGGGGAGTCATTCCTTGGTTCGCCGCTAAATAGCCTGAATTCCACTTCTTTTGCGGATGGATTCCAGCTGCCTTTTTTTGTGGCCCGTGCGGAGTTTGCTACTAGCGGGGTTTTAGCAGTACTGTCACGGGAGATTCTTTTCATGTCTTTACGGCGTATTAGGGGGGAGGCCCTAAAAGGAGGGACGCAAGCCGCACCTAAACCTGGCTGGGCCGCTTCCGCGCCCACCCCCTGGCCCACTACTCACTCCTATAGCACCCTAATCAAAAACAGCAGCAGTCCAGGAGAGAAGCAACACAACCAGCGCAGGATGAAAAATAGCCAGCGTTGTTGGCGGTTTCCCAGATAAGGCACCCAAAGAAGAAAAAGTCGATATCTCTGACCTGTAGATAGGAGGAGTTTCTCCTTCTTGGTCTTGCCAGGCCTCCAGAGCTCATGGATCCTCCTGGCTGCTGTGCAGTACTCACCCCGATGCCTGAAACTCCAGTGGACGTGCAGGTAGCGCGGCAGACCAAAGTCAGACCTGCCCGTGTTTACCACTGATGAATCGAGCTGTCTCCCCCCTCCGGTGCGGTCCGCCTCCACCTCCAGCCGTGCTGCTCCGGCCGTAGCACCTGTTATGGCCGCACCGGTCAAACCGACAGCCGCTGTAGCAGCGAGAGCCTCAAAACGCCATCCTCCGCGACGGAAACCCCGAGCCGCACACCACACACCTGGCGCGTCTGCAGCTATGCACAAACACCGCTGTCAGCCGCCAAAGCCCGCCTCGCCTTCAGTCGCGGAGCATGACAGGAGCTCTCACGACCTCTCGCAACTGAATACTCCTGGAGCCGGGCGGGCTGCTGCATGGGGGGGCTGCCTGCTCCGGTTGCTCTGCCCTTCCCCACCTCCCCGCCCGTTGCAGCCCGCAGAGTGATGGCAGGCGCCTGGCTGGACTGGTGAGGCTCGGTGTGGCATTGGGGCACTCAGCCCTGGTGGCTTGGAGCCGTGGGAGACTGCCTACTTGAAGACTGAAGTGAACCAGGGCTTGGTCCAGAGGTATCCTGAGAACTGTTGGGGTACAGGCGGGGATCTGTTGTGGCCCCGGTTCATTGCCCCCCCCAACAGAAGCAGACTAACATCAGGAGCGCGGACATCTCAGGACATTGTGTACCACTGCTTCACCTGCCTGCTTCTGGCTGCCACACAACACAGCTTGAAGATCTCCTGGGGAGGTGGGCCTCCCACCGCAGTGAAGATCACAGTTGGCTCACAGTGTGGCTGTGGGGTCCGTCCGGAGGACTGGCGGGCGCAGCTTCCCCTCCCCCCCAGCGGGGCACTAGTTGGGTTCTGTGCTGGGGCTCCCTGAATTGCTGAATTGAAAGGGGCTTGCGAGTCCGACCTGTCACGCCGCTGCAGTCATGGGCAAAGATAAAACAGCAAGAGCAGCCTGGCCAAACACCATAACACAATATACCATGCCGAGACACCCTCCCCAGCGTATAACCGGACAAACGAAGGTTGACGAGGCGGATGAGGAGGGGGATCGTTCCGGGCGGAGCTCTTGGCCACTATTCAGGGGCCTAGGAAGGCCCTAGAAGACCGCATCGAGACCGTCTCGATAGACGTCAGTCTGCTCCAGGCAGATTTGCGGAAGGTGGCAGACAGGGTCACGGCAGCTGAGGGAGATGTAGTGGATCTGTGGGGAGAAGTGTTAACCCTTAAGCAACAAGGGGCCAGATGACGATGGTGACGAGGGCACTAGAGCAACGGGCTGAAGACACGGAGGGGCGTGGCAGACGCAGTAACATCTGTGTGCTGGGAATCACTGAAAGGGTGAAACAGGGATCAGCCGAGCAATTTCTGGAACACTGGAGCCGCACACAGCTGCGCCCCAAGGGGCTTTCCAATCTGTTTGCGATTGAGAATGCCCGCAGTACGCTGGTGCTGCCAACCCTCTCCTCCCGGGTGCACAGCCTCGAACTATCATAGCAAAGGTGCTTAACTACCGTGACAGAGACTGTATCCTGCACGCTGCCAGGGAGCATCAAGACCTCCAATATGAAAACAATAAAATCACCATATACCCGGACTACACCAGACAGGTCCAGGAACAGCGGAAATCCTTCTTGGGGGTTAAACGAAAGCTCAGTGAGTTACATCTGTAATACATTCTTCTGTATCCGCCCAAGTTGAAAATCCTAGCGCAGAGCAAGGCCCACTTCTTTGAGTCTCCAGAGGAAGTTTGGGAGTGGCTTGAGATTCGGGGAGACGGTTTCCCCCCACGGGAGCTGCGTGGTCAGAAGCAAAGATGGGGCTCTCGCCCATCGGCGGCAGACCGGCCAGGCAGAGACTCGCGACCCGGCCCCACAGGAGGATCACAGTGGGAGAGGATGGATCGTTGCAGCTGGGCACCATTGTGGACGCTAGGTCCCCGGAACTGCTGCCCGCTGTCAGCCACCTGGACCCTGATGGAGTGTGGCAGGCCCTGGGCCCAACAGCAGACATTGTCCCCGAGACCCCGGTGACTGGGATAAGTTTTGGCTGAACCAAGGGTGCTCGGACTATGTGTTCCCCCGCATGCCGGGGAGGAGAGCTGTACCTGTTTAAGACGAGAGTGCCTCTGTGAGTGATGATTGAGAGGGAGCGAAAAACGTGTTGGCACAATGGGCGGCATGGATGTAGGGGTGGGCGAGGCGGACTCGCAGCAGGAACTTTGGGTTGGTCGTTTGCTGCCCCTTGCGGGAACTAAGGATTGCTGTGAATCCGCTGGTCTGTGTTGGGCGGGCGGCTGGGGTAACCTGTTATTTGCTTGCCCCTGTTGGGGTATCTGGGATGCTGTGTACGTCCTGGTACGAGCATGGGGTGGGCAATCTCGACTGTGATGTTGTGCGTGTATTGTCCGTGGGTGGGGGGGTGGGGAGTTTTTCTTCTCAGTTTGCTGTTGGTTGTAAGCTACGTGGGTGTACGGTGGGTGAGGGTGCTGGGTAGCAGTTGCTGCAGTTCAAGCAGGATGAAAGATGAGCAGCGTTTCCATGACACAGGGGGTTTGGTTTCTTAGTTGGAATGTCAGGGGACTGGGCACTTGCACAAAATGACACAGGGTGCTCTCCTTCCTGAAAAGACATAATGTCACGTTTGCCTGCTTGCAGGAAACACATCTGGACGACACCCGGGCTGCAAGGGTAGCGAAAAAGTGGCAGGCCAGGTATTCCACTCCTCCTATTCTACTTATGCCAGGGGCGCGCTGATCTGGGTGGTCCCGGGAACTCCATTCACTCTCCATATGGAAGCAGACGTGGGGGGCCGCTATGTGGTCCTGCGTGGCCAACTAAATAGCTGTGACATCGCTATTTTAAGCACTTATGCCCCGAATACAGACGAACCAGCCTTTTACCAAGCAATACAGGATCTCATAGCCACAGAGCTGGGTGTTCTGCTCATATGGCTTGGTGACTTTAACTGTGTTCTTGATCCTGACAGATATCCCAGCAGAGCTGGAACTAAGCCTCATATGACAAAACAATTGCAGTCAACGATGAGGGAATTTGGACTGCAGGACTGGCGGGTACGTCACTTGACTCAGAGGCTCTTTACATGTTTCTTATGTACACACAACACGCATAGCAGGCTTGACAGGTCTTAGTGACTGAGACGCCCGCCTTTCTGGCCGCTTGGCTAGGTTTTTATCGAATCACGCCTCTGTATGCTGTGCAATACAGTGGAATGCCACTGTACAGCGCCCCCGCTGCTGGCGAATGCCCCCTGAGATCCTGGAGGATCAGAGGGAAGGGCGACATTCTCTTGGGTGCTCTCGGACTATATGACCTTTAGCAGGAATGCCACAGCTAGCAGAGGCACGGAGTGGGAGGCGATGAAGGCGCTAATACGTGGAGTGGGTATGGGACTCGCCTGTGGAGTCCGGCGTCAGTTGCAGCGAGAGTTGAGGGACAGGGAGGATGCACTAGCAGGGATTCAGACAGACGATCAGGGGCTCCCTACCACTTATGCCCTAGAACGCACGCTGCGTGAACAAATTAGCGATACCTGGGACAGATTGGACAAATACACGCTCACTCACTGCCGCCAGCGGCTACATGCCGAAGGCGACAAGTCCGGGTGCCTATATGCCTGGATTTTGCGCAGGGAGCAGGCCCTCCCGATGACGACCTGCTTGCGTAATTCAGTGGGAGACATGGTGCACTCCAGAATGGGTATACTAGAAGTGTTCCAACGGCATCTGCAAAAGGTATACTCTGTGGACCCAACTGTCCGGGTGGACCGTTACGTCCTATTCCTGGGGGGACTGCAATTGCCGCGCTTCCTACCGGCGGCCAGAAAGGAATTGGAAGCGCGACTAACGCCCGGGGAGATACTTAAGGCGCTGGCGGAGATACCAAGAGCTAATGCGCTGGGGGATGGCTTCCCGATTGAATTATACTGGGCCTACCCCGATCAATTGGTGCAACCACTATTGCAGATGTTTAACGAGTGGTTCGACCAGGGACTCTTACCTTCCTCCCTGCGGGAGGGTGTAATTTGTATGCTTTTGAAGCAGGGGGAGATGGTCGGGACCCGGCGGCGTACCGCCCGCTTACCATGATAAACTCCAACGTCAAAATACTGTGCAAGGTACTGGCGAGGCGACTGGCCCCAAACATGTCCTACCTTGTCCACGAGGACCAGTGCGGGTTCATCCCCGGCCGCAACATAGGCATGAATATACGGCATTTATCGCATGTCATGCAGGAGGCACAGCACAGAAATGAGGAATTGGCATTGGTATCCATCGACCTTGAAAAAGCCTTTGATACAGTGGATTGGGGATGTCTTCAGGAGGTACTGAGGGCGTCAGGGTTCGGCCCGTTATTCTGGCGGTGGGTCAGGCTTCTCTATACGGAGCCGTGCGTCCAGATTCGAGTGGGCCAAAGTCGGTCAGAGAATCTGACGTTGGAACAAGAAACTCGGCAGGGCTGCCCGCTATCATCGTTGCTTTTCGCTCTGGCTATTGAGCCCATGGCGGTATGGGCCCGACGTTACATTGAGCAATGGAGAATACGCATTGGGGAGAGGTCTCACCTCATATCGCTATCTGTTCTATGTTGCATCCCCCCGAGCAGCGGTCCCTAGACTCTTGCAGCTCTTGGATGAGTTCGCCGACTACTCTGGCCTGCGCCTTAACAGTCAAAAGTCTTTGATCTTTCCGTTGGCGGGATTAACTATGCTTCCCTTGGAGGACCTCACGAGACTCGGACTGCGTTTGGAGACCGTGAACTTTCAATATCTAGGCATACAGGTAGCAGGGAGGGGACAGACTTTATGCATTTAGCCTGGGGGTGTCCTGAGGTACACCATTTCTGGACGTGCGTGGTTGAGCAAACGAGGGCGGGAACCGGCCTTTGGGTGGAGGCAACCCCTCTGCACTGCCTACTAAGCATGTCATGCTCCTTTAAACTTATCATGTAAACAAAAGCAACATACAGCTAAAATGTAAATATTTAAAAATGTAGAAATGTAACAAAGTTGCAATGTTTAATAATATTGGTTTTACATTTATCTTTGCTTTGCTTAATTCTCTTGCGTATTTGGCAAAGGATATGGCGTTATAGCTAGAGATGCTGACTTTGGAACTGAGAAACCAGGTTTATGTCCCATGTCTGCTCAATATTCTGGTATCCTGGCACATCCATTAATTTCTCAGAGCCTAATAAATCAATGTGACCTTGTGTAATGTAACTGGTAATAAGGTAAAGAGCTCCAATGCCATTGGGCTGAGTTTGCGCTATTTATAAACAAGTGACGGCGTAAAAGGAACGGAGCAGGAGAGATGACTGTGTCAAGCAACGGAGAGGGAGGAAGAAAAACAAGTCACTTATCCCTACAAAAATGAATCTGTCATCGGCATGTTACATGATGTGCTTTTTGAGGGTTATCTTACAGCCTCGTAAATGGAGCATCGAGGGCCACCCGTGGGCTCCAAGCAGAGACTAATCTGCATTACTCTTTCCTATAAATACTCTCACTTTGAAGTCAGCTGAGCTGTCTGGAAGACACAGCTTGATATTTGTCTTTGAATTCACAGCAAATGTGACAAGATAAGATTTACAGGCCTATTTACAGAAAGAGAGCTCTTGTAAGAATACTGGTAAATAAAGTTTTGTCATGGGAGGGAGGAATTGAACCTTTAGAGTCTAAGCCAGCAAATGAGAAGCAAGAAAAGGTGAGTTACAAACCACAAAGCCAATGGCAAGCAACAGGCAGAATGCAATTTCAGGTCAACCTTCTGAAACTCCCCAAGATGTTTTTCACATACCACACAACTGCGCTGCCTGGTAGGCTATGTCTTAAAAATGATGCTTTCTGAGAATACCTGCCTAAGGCGCTGCTTTTTTTCAGGGAGTGGGTGTTTTACTCCTGACTTGAATGTAAATTATTCATATTACCTAAGTGTCCATACAACCTGGACAACGGTGAGACCGCAGCCCTCATCCTGCTGGACCTCTCCGCCGCCTTCGACACTGTCTGCCACCGCACTCTACGCGCACGCCTCCATGACGCAGGGATCCGAGACAAGGCCCTGGAATGGACCACCTCCTTCCTCTCCGGCAGAACCCAGAGAGTCCGCCTCCCCCCATTTCGATCCGAAGCCTCCGAGATCATCTGCGGCGTACCCAGGGATCATCCCTCAGCCCGACACTGTTCAACATCTACATGGCCCCGCTCGCACGCATCGCCCGACAGCACGACCTCAACATAATCTCCTACGCCGACGACACTCAACTGATCCTCTCCCTCACCAAGGACCCCCTCACCGCCAAATCCAACCTCCACGTAGGAATGAAGGCCGTCGCCGACTGGATGAAGAGCAGTCGACTAAAGCTGAACACAGACAAGACGGAGGTCCTCATCCTCGGCTCCAACCCTTCAGCCTGGGACGACTCCTGGTGGCCAACGACACTGGGGGCAGCCCTGACACCCACCGACCACGCACGCAACCTGGGAGTCATCCTCGACTCAACGCTCTCCATGGCCAAGCAAGTCAACGCAGTCTCCTCCTCCTGCTTCAACACCCTCCGCATGCTCCGCAAGATCTACAGGTGGATCCCTACAGATACAAGAAGAACAGTCACCCAGGCCCTCGTCAGCAGCAGACTCGACTATGGAAACGCCCTCTACGCGGGAGCCCCGGCCAAGCTCATCAAACGACTGCAACGCATTCAAAACGCCTCTGCACGCCTGATCCTCGACGTACCACGCCACAGCCACATCACCCCCCACCTGACAAACCTGCACTGGCTCCCCGTTGACAGGAGAATCTCCTTCAAACTCCTCATCCACGCACACAAGGCACTCCACAAGACTGGCCCAGCCTACCTCAACAGACGACTCTTCTTCTACGTCCCTAACCGCCAGCTCCGCTCCGCCGACCTCTCCCTCGCATCCGAAGAACAACCACCGGCGGCAGATCCTTCTCCCACCTCGCCGCCAAGACCTGGAACACCCTTCCACTCAGCCTACGACAGACCCAAGACCTGCTGACCTTCAGGAGGCTACTCAAGACCTGGCTGTTCGACCAGCAGTGGCACCCCACACCCCCCCCCCTTCTTTTCCCCAGCGCCTTGAGACCCTCACGGGTAAGTAGTGCGCTCTACAAATTCTGTGATTGATTGATTGATTGAACCACACCATGCAACATATTTACAATCCACATAATACCACACAACACCACATAATTCAACTCCACCTAATTACACACTACTCAATAACACATTAATACACCCCACATAAATCCACTCAATACCACATAACACGCCACATACAAACACTCCACACCATGCCACATAATTCCACTCACCATAATTTCACTCAATACCACACTGTTCCATGGCACACTATTCAGCTCCACACAAACCTATTTTATACTATAAAATTCAACAGCACATCACATAATTCAACTCCACTACATAACACTCCACAACACAAAATACCATTCATCATAATTACACTCCATTACACACAATCCCACTCCACATAATTCAAATACACTCAAAAACACAAAATTACTATCCACATAATACAACTACACATCATGCCACATAATTCCACTACACTACACAACACCACTCTACTACATGCCACACAATCCCACAACTAACAATTCCAATCCAACCCGCATAATTCCACTACACACCACATACATCCACTCCAACATAACTTATAGGTAAGACATTTACATTTACAATGCCAATTTCTCTAACTCTTTTTTTCTTTTTTTTAAACATCCAAACACACACATCTGTAGCTTAGCTCCTACCTAGTTCTTCTTTTTGTCACCTAACAGGTAAAGCTATCCACACAGTTCCACACCACACAATTCGACACCAAATCACATAATACAACTCAACAACACAATTACACAACACACCACGTACATCTAATCCTCACAACACAATTCCACATCGGGCGACAAAATTCAACAGCACACCATATAATTAAACTCCACTACATACCACTCCACAACACAAAATTCCATTCCACATAATTCCACTCCATAACACAAAATCCCATTCCACATAATTCCAGTACACTCAATACCACATATTTACTATCCATATAATTCCATAGCACACCATGCCACTTAATTCCACTACACAGATCCAATCCATGCCACGCCACACAATCACAATTCCATGCCACACAATTACACAGCTAACTAATCCAATCCAACACACATAATTCCTCTACACACTGCATTCCATAACACATTGGTAAAAGACATTGCCACTTTCAGTGTCAATAGCGCTAACTCAAACAAATGCGAGAACGATTGCATTTTCAATGCTTGTTTTAAAGGTATGTTTGGGCTCCTTCAGGTCCTGTTTTTGGTCTGCCATTGTCCATGTTGAGAGTGGCAGGATGGTAGAGAGATAACTCGTTGTAGAGGTCAAATAATTCAGTAGAGAAATAGCTGAGATATTAATACTCCCTCATAGATGATCATATATGAATAGTGTAGGGTGTATCTGTTTAAACTGAGATTGAGATCCTAACACTGATTATACAGCAGATAAAGTTGATCTGTATCAGATGTTAGTTGGAAAGTTACAGGCAGTGACTTTCAGAGAAGTTTAGAAATGGTCACCGTTTTGAGGTCAATCACGGCATAGGAGGTACGTCCATCAGAATAAAATGTACTCACGAGAGGATGTCGGTAGGTGGATTATAAAGTTGATTCCATGTACTTCTTATGACTCTTGTCTTGTCTCCCAAATCAGTAATTAGAAAGTAGCACATAACCTGGGTGTGTTCAAAACACTGGATGTTAAGGCCGCGTCGCCATCTTAGGGTCAGGCGGGTCAAGGTGTCATAGAGCTGTTTCGGCAATGCAGGTCCCAGGTGTCGCGCTGCAGAAATCAGAAGCCACCGGTAGCTGGAGGGTCCGGGAGTAGTCCCGCTGTCGGATTTGCCCCAGGTGCTCAGTCAAGTCGTCTTCTGTTCACAGCACCAGGTGAGCACTGTGTGTTCCAGACGCTGGATGTTAAGGTTGCTTCTCCATCTCAAGGTCGGGCAGGTCGAGGTGTCAAAGAGCTTATTTGACAATGCTGGTCCCAGGTGTCGTGCTGCAGATATTGAAGGCCACGTAAGTGGAGGCTCCGGTAATAATATTGATATTGCATTCACCCCAGGTACTCAGTCGAGACATCTTCCTTTTATCGAGCTGAGTGAACGCTGTGGTTCTGTAGGTTGGGCTAGCTATTAGGTAGGAGCTAGAGACCTATGTCTGGGGAGAAAAAACACGTGGTTTTTTATGAACCTAGTTGGTGGCATGCTTCATCATCGGGTCCCACCCAAGGTGCCGAGTGCACCTCGGGTGTGCTGCGACGCCTGACTACAGCGGAGCGGGTTTTTTGTGAGGTGAGAGTGCAGTGAAGTTGGTAAGCGTGGGTTTAAAAACTGTCCAATGGGTCCCGAAAAGTAGAGAAGTTGAATAATGGGCCCCTGGCAGTTTTTAAAAAGAGAGAGCGGATGTATGTGGGGATGAAATTATGTCTCCAATATCCTGTGAGGTCTACATGTTTCAGCCAGATTATTAAGTCTACTGGCTTTCGTCAGGACCTATGTGCGTGAAGTAGTGGTAGTGAAGGTCTAGTGTTGTTGTGTTAGACCAATATGTGTCGCACAAGGTCTTCATAAAAAAACAAGTGTTTTTTCTCCCCAGACATAGGTCTCTAGCTCCTACCTAATAGCTAGTTCTCATTGATATTTATCTACAGCACTAGGGGAAATGAACTAGCCCACACTATCTCCTCTCTCTCTCCCTTGATTATATTTTTTTCTGTAGGTTGGGCGCCATGTCGGAAGCCGGTTTTGCATGAGTGCCGGTAGTAGACAAACAGCATTGTCTCGGACTCTTCTTCTGTATTGCCTTCACTTCCCCGGTCTTGCAGGGTAATGCCGTGATTAGTACACTCTGTGTTTTGATTGTTCGCTAATGGGTAGCTTGAGTTAGCAGGTATCAGTTATCATGATGCAGCGGAGCTCGCGGGCTAGGCGGCCATGTTCTTGGGCTGAAGCCGCACCCCCCAGTTTATGTTTTCTGACCCCTAAAATGTAGTAATAGTGCCTAACTCCTAAGTGGCATACTTGATTTTACAGTAATACCATGGAACATGGTTTAGGAAAATACACCAGTGGCCTGGAAAAGTTTAATGGCATGTGTAGACTGTAGCACATGCCTTTCACTAGACTGACAAAGAACACATGGATTCAGGCCTACCTGTATCTGACCCCTACAGCTTTGAAACCTGCAGACGAACCTCACAATATAATCTTTTTAACAGGAAAGAACCCTGCTTTTTAACATTAAATAACTCACGCCTAAGTAGGCCTTGTTGAAAGGTAGAGTGCCTAGTATTTAAAAGTGTTATGTGCAAGAATATAATGTTGGAATGTACCTACAGTGACTAACCCATAAAAGTTATTTTCACTGTAAAAGGGCAGAAGCTGTCCAATGAGGAAAACTAAAGTTCGGAATAAAATCAAAACTCTGCTATCTTTAGTTTGAAACTAGCTACCGGTTTAATTCAAACACTATTTTTAATGTTTATTAAAAATCCAATTTATTGAAGTTGTATTTTTAGTAAATGTTTAGAAAAGGTGACTTTTAAAAAGTTAGACTTTGTCTGCCATATCCTCCATAAGGATAATTAGCAATAGTCGGCCAGCAACTGGCACCTGTCAGTGCTTTTCTTAGTGAAGGCTGAGTCCATTCACAGGGCAGAAGCAATGGCATGGGCCTTTAGGAGGAAAACCTGGGTGTAGGGTATGTGACTCCTGGCCGCTCAGAAACGGCAACTAGCAAGGATTCAGTAACTTCATTAAATTGTAAGGGACCAGGGTGAGGCCTGCCCGTTCATAATTAAGTGTAATGGGAGGCCTGGTGAAGAGAAACCTTTTGTTTCCAGGGTTCTCCGTAGCCAGATTGGCACCAGCCCTGTGGGAGGTAGAGTTGTTCCCAGAACCAGGTTAGTGTAGTTGAGGTGGAGGGGACTGCTCATTTACCTAAACTCTCCCTTGGCTGACACAACATCAGCCTTCAATGGCAGAAAGGTGCTGCCATCTTGGTTTTGCCTCAGACTAGTACACTATAGGATAGTTTGCTGTAAGACAAATGAGATATGCTGCTAAAGTGGGAATGGTTGCCCCTGGGAACTTGTCATTGGTTAGTTAGTGTCCAGGAGTCACCCCACCCAGTGGCTGGTAAATCCTACAAAAGTGGCACTTTATTCATAGCTCATCAGAACAGAAGACATGAAGGGAGGGATCTGCTCCCACTTGTACCCAGGACTAAGAAATGTACTCCAAGGGTCAGTTAGCTAACCTCCTGTGTGAGTAGAGGGATAGTGATAAATGCTTCAAGAGGCATTTATTCTGAAGTGCCCAGCTGACCAGTATCAACTGGACCTGAACTGGACTCTGCTGGCTTCCAATGCTGAAGTAAATCCAGGTCCCTGAGTGCGGTACCTGAGAGCCTTAGAAGTGATGTAGAGGAGCTGCTCCAGAAAGTCTGAAAAGTTGGGGCGTAGAAAATGTTTGGACTTCCAAGGCCTACAGAGTGTCAGCAGGACCTTTGCTCAAAGGGTCTGATTTTGAGTGGACTTTAGCTTCAGGCTTGTTCTGATGTTGGGCAGGCGGAGTTATGAAAAGTACCCAACTGACTCGTGGATTTAGCCGGCCGCAAAATTTAAGTTTCTCCTTCTTGTCACTTTTCCCCTCCAAAACCAACGGCTTCAGCGGGACCTCGCCCGACGATTGCCCAGCTTCGAGAGGACTAAGTTGTATACAGCCTGCAACCTTGTGCCGCTGGAGGATTTTGACTTACAATTCAGAGACTAAGTCAGAAGGTAAAATCCTTGAGCGGGACAACCTGTTTGGTGTATCTGGGTGGGCCTGATATCATATTTAGGTTTCAGACAACCACGAACTGTGACTTCTGATTGGTGCTTTACTTTTTCTTGGCCCTTTTTACTGTAGAACTTTAAAAATTCATATCTCCGCTCTGTTCCATTTTGCTCATTACATTTTTCTCTATTTTTGGAAATTGGTTGCAGGATTTTTATTGTATTATGTTTTGCCTGTCTGGTCTGTGCTACCCGGAGACTGAATCCTGGTTTACACTATTGAAACGACAAGTTTTTGGCCTTATTGCTTGTGATGCACTCACTTGCACCCCCGTTTATACCGTGTTCTTACTGTAGTGTATGCATTTTCAGGTGTGGCCTAGAGATAGCTTGATATGTTTTGCTGGTCTGTTGTAGTTAAAAAAAATCATAATAAAATTCATACATGTAAACATAGATGGGGTATGGATCAGCCTTCATCATCCATTGGTCTATTCACATTTTGCTTACATCCATCATAGGATAGAGAAAGGGGCAGTGGGTCAGCCATTGGCTCGATTACACTGTAAGTGCATTTCAGTGCCAGGGTTAGTGGGCCAATACTTTACTTTGCCAATGTTTTTTTCTGTCCATTCTTTATCTGATTTAGGTCTTGCCTGCTGACGGCGTCAATAGTTTATTGGCATTGGTATTCAGACAGAGTGAACTTTGGGCCTGTGCCTTGCTTATGGTTATGGATAGAGTTCCTATCTATCTCAGTTATCTGCTCCTGATTCATAGGTTTTCCTTCCTGTTGTCGTGTTTGTCCTGCCCAGGGCTCATTTCCTTCTCAAAGTGTTTTGATTGGTTGTGTTGTATCCTTCCACAATATTATATATTGATTATTTTCTGTGTTTAACTTTTGTGTCCTTTCTTCCTTTCCCTCTAGTTACCCCTCTTTCTTAGAATGCTTTTTGTTTCAATACAAACAAAACCCAGTGCTTGTGATGAGTACTTCTAACCACAGATTCCTCCCCTTAGAACACTCCCCAGGAGCCAGACTGGATATGGAAAACTTTTCTCCACAGTAATGCTCTTGCTCACTGCTAGGTGGTGCTGTGCTCCTACACACTGACTCCACACTGCCCGGGAAGTGAGGTAGCAGAGCTGCATATGAGCTTCACCCAAGTCAGTTCCTTTGTTTCAGCGTCTGTTAATACAAATACGGAGCTCCGCTTCCAGCTTTGTTAATGTTGCCAACAACTTTTGAACTATTTCACCAGTATGCTAGGGAGCGATGTACCCACACAAAATTACATGATTGAGCCATGCTGGATCGGCTGAAAGCATATGTCAGTCACAGTCCCACAAGAGGTGTCTTTGATGTCTGAGCAGAGGTTGTGACTCTAATTTGCGGGATAAATGCACCCGAAGGTGATCGGAGACCGGGAAGTAAAACTGTAGGTCACCAAACACAAGAAGGAACACACGGCCTTTGCTTAGGTCTTGCTACCGATCCAAGTCATGCACCCGGTCCCAAAGCCAGTCTCAAGGCCACACTACTTCGAAGTTGAAATCCTCCTGTAGGCAAAAGTCCAAGCAGACAAAACAAGCATTTGCAATGCAATAGGTCTCGCATTTACGCGAGTTTGAGCTATTGGCATTGTAAATGTCAATGCCTTTTTTTATGTTTTGGTTTTTAAAACATAAAAGGCATTGTCATTATTTTTTTACTTCAATAAGCGCGGCGCCGTCTTCACGGACACCGCGCTATGCAATGCAATAGGTGTTGCTTTTGGTATTGTAAATAACAATGCCTTTTAATTTTTTTAAAGACATTGCCATTTACAATGTCAATAGCTCAAAATAATGTCATTGCGAGACCTTTTGTATTGTAAATGCTTGTTCTTTTCTGTGATGGATTCCAATAGAGTGCATGTATTTTCGAGCTGTCTCCCTTGTGACTATCATCCATCCCTGCAGTTCATGTTACTCACTATTGCCCGACTGCTTCTCCCTCCTGTGGTCATCCGTGAGCTTCTTCCCATTGCGTCCCCCCACCCACGCCCTCTGTATTGCTTTCCCCAACCCCATTTTACTTTTGCTCCCAACCTTCCCCTTTCCCGAAACACCAGTATCCCAAAACTAGCTCGCCCCGATGACGTCTGACCCATATGAAGCACTAACCTATGTATCACTGCCTTTTTACCGGACCTCTTGATATTCAGCTCCCCACTCAGATACCGCTCGTTGGTGTGATCTTGAGCAAACCCCTTTCGTCCTCTGCTCAGCGTTGCTCCGGGCCTAGTGGTGCAGCCGGTGCAGTGGCAACGGGGCCAAGGGGTGAGAGGGTGCCCAGCCTGCCGTGCCGTCTGTTGTTAGAGCCCGCCCGGAGGGTGGGTGAAGTAGGGTGGCGAGGCGGAGAGTCTAGGAAAAGTGAAAAATGGAGAAGAGAAAGAAAAGAGATGAAAGAAAAGGGAACGGTGGATGACAGAAAGGAGAGGAGTAGAGGGAACAGTGACAGAAAGGGAGAAGTGGATAATGATGATAAAGAAAGTGGAAAGAGATGCAGAGGAGAAAAGGGAGCAATGGAAGGGAAAGGGGCCAGACATATGGACCTCAAGGAGAGCAGAGAGGAAGGAGGTAAGGACTGATGGCAGACTTAAGCGGGCGGCAGCCTCGTGGGTGCCCGAAAGACTGGCGCGCGCGCCACCACCTGGTCAGGGAGGCACTGCAAACATCAGGGCTAAATGAGCACCTGTCTATGGAAAAGATGTTTCAGTAGGATCCCCCAACAAGCGCGCGGTGGGAGCGTGCTGTAATATTGGACTTGGCCAAAACCTGAGTTCTATATCTAATAGGTGGAAAATACAAACAGTGTGATCAAGATTCTCCACAACACCAAAACTTGACTTGTATGCTTAATGAGCGGCAAATACAAATAAAGTGATTGAGATTCTCTTTAAGACCAACACCTGAGTTCTGTGCCTACTGGGAGGTAGATACGATGTGATCGAGATTATCCATAGGAATTGTTTAATACAGAAGACCGGAATCTAAAGAAACCAAACCAGTAATTACATTTAAAGAGGAAAAGAAAACAAACCATGGACCTGATTCACAGAGGTATTTGAGCTTGTAAATCAGATTTATAAGTGCAAATGGCTGGATTTGGAGTAAAAATTCCTGGATTTAAGAGTGCAAGGTATTCATAAAAAGTGATCTTGCATTTGTAAATGCTTTGCTCCAGCAGAACATGACTTTCTAAGGACTACATCTGGAAATGTGCAAATGGCGCATCTTTACAGGCGTATTCCTGGACAGTTTTGTGCTTAAGCCCAAGTTGTAAAATTGCACTTGTGCCTGGGAGTACCTGATGAGTACAGATTAACACTGTTTTGTGAATCATGCCCAGTATCATTATGATACAAAAGGGGATGATGGACGGAACGTTTGAGCCAATCAAACACTCACCCCCAGTCAACTGATCTGGGTTTAATCCATCATCATTCTTTAGCTCACTCCACCACCCCAGTTCAGACATGGCCATATGCAAATCAGTCTGACCCTGTGTCTCATGGGAACAGTACAGCCCGAACTGCCAAGCCATGTCTTCCCTGGACCGGAAACAAGCATCCTAGGACCGGTTTCTGGCATTCCAGCCGTCATCAGCCAGGCTTGCTTGAATCCAGTGGCAAAGTGAGCAAGGGACCCACGTCTGGACATACCCCCGCCAACTTAGGGCGAACAAAGCGATACAAAAGGGGATGATGGACGGAACGTTTGAGCCAATCAAACACTCACCCCCAGTCAACTGATCTGGGTTTAATCCATCATCATTCTTTAGCTCACTCCACCACCCCAGTTCAGACATGGCCATATGCAAATCAGTCTGACCCTGTGCCTCATGGGAACAGTACAGCCCGAACTGCCAAGCCATGTCTTCCCTGGACCGGAAACAAGCATCCTAGGACCGGTTTCTGGCATTCCAGCCGTCATCAGCCAGGCTTGCTTGAATCCAGTGGCAAAGTGAGCAAGGGACCCACGTCTGGGCATACCCCCGCCAACTTAGGGCGAACAAAGCGATACAAAAGGGGATGAGCGAACAAAGCGATACAAAAGGGGATGATAACGGCTGAAATGCCAGAAACCGGTCCTAGGATGCTTGTTTCCGGTCCAGGGAAGACATGGCTTGGCAGTTCGGGCTGGACTGTTCCCATGAGGCACAGGGTCAGACTGATTTGCATATGGCCATGTCTGAACTGGGGTGGTGGAGTGAGCTAAAGAATGATGATGGATTAAACCCAGATCAGTTGACTGGGGGTGAGTGTTTGATTGGCTCAAACGTTCCGTCCATCATCCCCTTTTGTATCGCAGTATCATTATGAAGCTGAAAGAATTTTAAACAGCTCTCAGAAAACCCTAATCAACACATCATTTATAAGTACATCGAACGTTTTAAAAAAACTGTTTTTCTCAATTGCGAGGGCCTCTTAAACTAAAACGGAATTATAGATTTACTTACTACTAATCTATATACAGAACTGGCATTCCCAAAGCAGATATGCAGTGATTCAGCAAAGTGATCACTATGGCAACTGAGAACAGGGTCATCGAACTGTGTTTCACTCATCAGCATACTTGATCTTTCACACTACATTTTTGTTGCTCTTCACAACTGTCATATGAATTAAAACTCAAGAATCTGCCCGGGTGCATAGAATCCCAGGCCCAAGGGACAAGACCCTGCCAGAGTAGGGTAACATAAGATAATCAGGATCTCCGATATTACCCAGGATATAATTACAAATCAAAGAAGGACCTCAGAACACCCGTTAGCACAACTAGGGCCAAACTTATCACCAGGGCCCCTACCTAAAAGAATGGAACAGATAGTAGAACCACCACAGTATAGTCACTCTCCCCACATTGTCATTAGTAGAGCACAACACCTGTCACCTCAAGAGGCCAATTAGGACAAACCTAGCAGCCGGCGAATGACGGCTGGCATAGGGTATAATCCCAGAGCATCCAAAAGTAGACCAGGTCACCCCTCTCATCAAAAAGCTAGGGACCTACCCCGAAAACCTCAACTACCGTCAATCTCAAACCTCCCCTTTCAAGCAAAAGTCCTTGAAAGACGTGAATTGAAACAACTCGACGAACACATCGAAAAATTTGAACTACTAGACACTTTCCAAC
Source organism: Calotriton arnoldi (assembly GCA_963921515.1). Lineage (NCBI taxonomy): Eukaryota > Metazoa > Chordata > Amphibia > Caudata > Salamandridae > Calotriton > Calotriton arnoldi. Next base: position 88,400 of record CAWUFW010016894.1, read on the forward strand.
GTGGCTTCAGGGCAGGTCACAGCACAGAAACGCCCAGCTGAATGTTATGGATGACATCTACAGAATGATAGACAATGGGAACGCCTGCCTCCTCATCCTGCTTGACCTATCATCAGCAATCAACACAACTGACAACAATTTTCTGATAAATTCCTGAAAAGGATGCATGGGAATTGTAGGTTCAGATCTAAAATGGTTCTCCTCAATCATAAGTAATCGCTCTCAACTAATCAAGCCAAAAGATGCCAGATCCAATCCAGCCACTATCAACCAAGGTGTACCACAAGGATCCATCCTAGCCCCTACTCCCTTCGGCTTATACATGGAACCCCTAACCACTCTACTCCAGAAAAGTAATCTAGCATACGACCTACATGCAGACGACACACAACGTTTATCAAAATATCCTCCTTAAAGGATATATGTCACCTGAACTATACTCTACAGAATGCACAATGATGGCTAGCAGAGAACCATCTGAAGAAACCAAGAGAAAACTGAATTTCTCCCAACATATCCACAAGTCAACCCTCCGTCAATAAACAACTGGATAACACACCTTAGCGCACTCAAACATACTCCCAACATCATTGACAACTCCAAATCGCTAGGAATAATTCTTGACAAGTCGTTTAGTATGACAGCACAAATAAATGCATTAGTTAAAAGCGCCATGCACAAACTACGACTCCTCATAAGGATCAAACCATACATCCCGAACATGATCTCAAACCCATTGTACAGGTACAAGTCATAACAAGACTAAACAATGGAAACACTATCCTCATAGGCACCCTAATGACCCACCTGGTCCCTATGAAAGCCACCCTGAATGCAGCAGCTGGGCTTGTCTCAGGAATAAGGCGCTTCGAACACATTACTCCCACACTTCAGTGAGATGCATGCTCAAAATGGCGTGCATCACTCACAATGCTTTACACACTGGCACCCAAAAATACCAAACCCAAAAACTCAGCAAATCAGGAGGTCAACACAGCTTACGTAGCGCTGACTCTTTACTACTCAAATCACCCAGATTCAAAAAGGAAAAACCCTGGACATGATCATTCTCAGGAAGTGTCCCTAGAATATGGAATTCCATCACACTCGATATACGGACGAATCCCTCAAAAACAACATTCAAGAAAAGAGTGAAAGAAACGCTGGTTGCAAAATATCTACCTTTGAAATAATTATGATGAGCACATTTTCTCACAGCAAAATTGGATGTACCACCCTTACATCTTAATAAGAACAATGATGTCATGCCTTTCTTGAGCATACCCTCACACACCAGAGTCAATTCAACCGTAAGAAGAAGAGTTTACACTCTTTGTACCTCTGCATGCTTAACAATATCTGCTCTATGTTATTTGTCATCAAACTATGAAAATTGTGTTGGCTTCCTGCACAGTGCTCTGACACACACAGGCACCAACTATACATCTTAAATGAGGACAATTAGGACACACATCCTGTGAGCAGACCTGCATGCACCAAAGACAATCGTCTGTACAAAGAAGAAATTGTACTATATTTACCCTTCTATGCTTAATGGCCTATGTTCTATGTAAATGCCATCAAACAATGATGTTTGTGTTGTTTTCCTGTACAGTGCCCTGATACCTATGGGTCAAGTTTGTGATTAATAAAACTCTCTAAATAAATAAAATAAAGAAAGAAATAACTGATTGAGTGATGGGCAACCGGCAAACTGGCATCTGGAAAATGAAATCCATCCTGAGAGAACAAGTTGAGTGGTACAGGAAGGAACCTTATCTCTGACAGGTGCTGAGCAATGCATTCATATGAAAGGCTGCCAGTGAGTAGTAGGCAGGATATTCTTACTTGCTGGCTATACAAAGAGATGTAAATTGGTTGATACCCCAGGGGATTGGTCCAAAATAATAATCAAGAAAATGTATCTTGAAAGTGAGAGGCTCTGGTGGAGCTAAGTGCAAAACCATGGATGTAAGACACAAACATAGAAGGTCAGTACAGGATACGAGGTGGGGTTGGTCGTCACATGAAAGAAGAGACATTGCATGGACTAATCATGTCTGATTACAACAAAGAAGCTAAACAACATGGGGGCTGTATACAGAACAAGAGCATAATTGGGTGCAAAGGATAGCAGAAAATGACTGGTTTTGTTACCAATTTTCGCACCACTAATAAGGCCTATGTCTAGCCCCTCGGCCAACATCTGGAGTATGCATCAAGTTCAGAGGGCATTTTCTGGGGTATTCTGTCCAGTTCTTGAGGGCTCATCTGGAATAATGTGCCTAGTCCTAAGGCCTTCAGAGTGATAGAGATGACTGTAGACAGCCTAGAGGCAGGTGACCAAGAAATGAATGGTGCAAAGCACAAGTCCTTTTAGCTAAGACTCAAGAATTTGAACATGAGAGAGAGAGAGAGAGAGACATTCACATACCTGAAGAGGTTTCATTTTATGGTTAATGGGGTAGTGGAGCAGGACCACTCCTACAATTAAAGGTCAAGGCATGAGATTTGATGGAGGAAACAGGAGGTATGTTAGGACAACAGAAGGGCGAAGGTGTTAAACACAGCATATGTTTTGAAGAAAAGATTTGCAAAGACACCTAAAAGACTCATAGCTGCGATATGGGGTTATCCGCGAAATGGTGCCTCCTAAACAACTGGGATGAAACAGACCTTACTTGTATGGATCGCCTCTGGTTGATACTGGGTTTGATGGTCGCTGAACCTAATATAGCATGGATGTGGAAATACAAAGAAAATATAAGTACGGTGAAAGTAAGCAGCATATACCGTAACATTGAGACAAAGACATATAATAACAAACTCCCAGCTATTCTTCAGATATCATCATACCCGCCGCTCCCCCAACAGTTCACAGAGCTGCGGTAAAGTCCAGATGTCTGTGAAACCACCCATCAAGAGTGGTATCCACAGTTGGAGCACATAGCTCCCCTGATATGGATTCCACTTCCGCCATATTTTGGTCCATTTGTTCGGACAACCCCTGCTTTCATTGACTGCCCTCTCTGCCGACATACACCAATCCATGTCTTTCTTCCAAATGTTCAGGAGCAATGCTAAATCAGCCCTTGCTCCTGAACATTTGGAAGAAAGACATGGATTGGTGTATGTCGGCAGAGAGGGCAGTCAATGAAAGCAGGGGTTGTCCGAACAAATGGACCAAAATATGGCGGAAGTGGAATCCATATCAGGGAGCTATGTGCTCAACTGTGGATACCACTCTTGATGGGTGGTTTCACAGACATCTGGACTTACCGCAGCTCTGTGAACTGTTGGGAAGCGCAGGTATGATGATATCTGAAGAATAGCTGGGAGTTTGTTATTATATGTCTTTGTCTCAATGTTACGGTATATGCTGCTTACTTTCACCGTACTATATTTTCTTTGTATTTAATAAAAAGATCTTTGAAAAAAAAAAAAGACTCACAGCTGATGTTGAGGGGACACATAAGGACAAGGCATGTAAAAAGACTGGAAGAAATACAGAGAACAAGAGCACTAACATGGGGTGGTCAAAGATGATGGAGACCGCATAGAGGGCTTGTTTAAAGAGAAGACAGAAAACGGGCACACTTCATGTATCTTATCTGTTGTCACGTTTAATGGTTTTTCTTCAATGACAGTCACTGACCAATTACCTAGCCACTGATACACAATATACTTCTAGCCCAGATCCAATGTCAACATCCAGACATTGATCTATTATCTACATCCAGATATCAATCCACTGTGTACATTGAACCACTGATCCACAATCCACATCCTGCTACCAATCCATGCCTACATCCACCCATCGATCCATACACATCCAGACACCGATCCATACACATCCAGACACCCGATCCATTACCATCTACACACCGATCCATACCTACAGCCACCCATCGATCCATACACATCCAGACACCGAACCATACCTACATTCACCCATCGATCCATACACATCCAGACATGGATATATAGGGACATCCAACCTTTGATTCTTTATCAAGAACCAGCTATTGATCCATTATATGCATCCAGTGTCTGATACATACCTACATCCAGTCATTGATCTATATCTAGATTCCAGTCATTGATTGTATACATTGAGCTACTGATCCATACCTACATCCATGCATCGATCCATACGCATCCAGACACCGATCCATGCCTACATCCACCCATCGATCCATACACATCCAGACACCGATCCATACGCATCCAAACACAGATCCATACGCATCCAGACACAGATCCATACGCATCCAGACACAGATCCATACCTACAGCCACCCATCAATCCATTCACATCCGAACATGGATATACAGGGACATCCAACCTTTGATTCTTTATCAAGAACCAGCTATTGATCCATTATATGCATCCAGTGTCTGATTCACACCTACATCCAGTCATTGACCTGTATCTAGATTCCAGCCATTGATTGTATACATTGAGCCACTCCGCAATTTGACCCTGCAGCCATAGGTCCAGTATTCAGTATAAGTGATGGCCCTCGCCTCCCTGCTTCCAGTTCTCTCACCCCCTGCCCCATCACGTCCACCTCAAGAACTCACATAGTCGAAGAGAGAGCCCACGTTGGCAGTGATGAGCAGCACCCCGCGGGGCTCAGCGTACCCATGGACATGAGGAGGTTACTACTAGTATCCTACTTGGAACTCACTCGCTCGGGCGACCAGCTGCTATGACTCTCACAGGCAGTCTCCTCCGATCCCTACTGAGGGTTAGAGGAATCTGCTGGTGGTGGGCCCAGAGGGGCTACTGACCCGGAGGTGGGGGGTCGGGGGGGTCTAATGGCCAGTTGGCGATGGAAGGAGAGGCGGAGACCCTGCAGCTGCTCCTGGTGCGGGCTGAAGATCTGCTGCCCCCCTGGAAGGGTCCACTGTGCTGCTGGGGCGGGACACTCGGCTCCTGGTGGGGGCTTGTGGTGGTGCCCTGCGGGTGAACAGGTGGGATGTTCTCAGTTCTTAACCAGGGCTGGGGGTGCGTGCAGTGAGAGGGCCAGGAGCTGTTAGGCTCCTGTAAGAAGGGCTGGGGAGGTCTGCTAGGCTCGTAGGGTTATCTGGTTAGATGACGGAGAAGGGCCGCTGAGCTCCCGGTGCTGGCTGCGGCTGCCCCTGTCTTCTGGCCCCTCTTCCTGGATCTTCTAGCATTCAGCCCATGTGCCTCTCTGTCCTGTTCTCCTTCTTTGCGCCCCTCCCTCTCCCTCTCCCCACCCACAACCCACCCTTTACCTCCTTTACTCCTCCCGTCTGTCTCTGTTCCCTCCCCTTTCCCTTCTTCACTTCCGTCCATCTGTCTCCTCCTTCCCCTCCCACAGTTCCTCTCTGACGCTCGCGCTCTTCTTTTCTCTTGCACCTTCGCTCTTCCCCTCCTCTCTTCTATGCCTCACCTTCGGCTTCTCCCGTCCGTCCCTCCTATGCCCTCCTTGCTCCCAGTTCCAGCGCCGTTGGACCTTGCTCTCGCGCCCCCGTGTTTCACTCGCAACGTTTCCTGTTAGTTCTTCTCGCGCACCCTGTCTGTCGCCGTCCAGCTTTCTTACTTCCAGTCTCTCGTGCCTCACACGGTTGGATTGGGATGCATAATAGGCCGGGGCACCCTAAAAAAAGTGGCATACATTTGCGGATCTCAAAACACTGCTTCAGTGTTATTATAAAAAGAAGGGGGGGGGGGTGTCTCTAAAACAGGCATGTTTTCTTAACTTCACTAAGATAACAAGCGAGCAGGACATGTGATCACGCCGTGCGCCAGACGCGTGCATGTCTATTAAACAAGCGCGCGGTGGGAGCGTGTGAGCCAGAGAGGAGACGCCATGCGCGTGCACATCGCCTGTCCGTGCGCGCACATGGTTTGTCTCCCTTCGCTGGCAAAACCGACAACAATAGTCTCGCCAAGGCGAAGCAGCGCATGCGCTGCGTTCGCTAGGCAAGACCTAAAAAGGAAAGTGAGAAGATCAAGCACAATTTTTGTTACTTTAATCCCCCCCACTCCCGCCCCAGAGTCCACCCTCCCACCCACCAGGAGTTGGACACGCTCATTTATCTTTAATTTGAAAATTAAAGAAAAAAAATAACTAAATAAGAAATGAAAAAGAGATTTGGGGCTTACCCATACCTCTCGAGCCATCTAGTCAATGGTTGCCAAATTTTAAGACCTTTAGATCGAGACCGTAATCCTCTTTTTTCATAAATATATTATAATTTGCCAGTAGACGAGACAACCATTGGTAAAATCCAGGGGGACTTGGGTCTAGCCAGGCCGAACGCAGACACAAACGAAGTATCGCCATGCCTATAAAAAACAGTTTTTCTCCTGGCTTCCCTTGCAATTCCTGGTCCACCCCAAGTCCAATCAGGGATGGGGAAAGAAGAAGTTCGCTCCCTAACACCTCCTTAAAAAAATTTGAAATCTCTTGTTTTAGACTACTTAGAACACCGCAGGAGGCGAACATGTGATTTAGATCCGCCTGATACAATGCACACCGGGGGCATAAAGTCCCTCTCCCTGTCCCCCATTTAGCGATCTTTTTTGGGGTGTAATAAAGTGAGAAACAGGATTTATAATACTGAGCCTGAAGCCGGGCCGGAATTAAAAGTTTTTGTGCTAACTCAGCTGAGTAGAGAAATAGATTTTCCGAAATTCCTATCTCTCCTTTCCATTTTACGGCTTGTGCATCCAAGTCATCCGGCATTAGTGAATTGAAGAGATTATACACAGCTCCAATAGAAAGTGGTCCATTCTTTCTCAAATTATCTATGATATAATTATTGATAAAGCCGGATGGGCCACCACCTTTTTTACTAAGAAAATCTCGTATTTGAAGATACTTGTAAAAATCTCTCCGATCTAATTCATACCGCTCCTTGAGATTTTCGAAAGAGACTATATCAACTAGAGAGTAAAAATCGCCGAGCTTGGACAGACCCTTATCTTGCCACTTTTTAATAATTGAGCCTTTAAAGATTTCCGGCAGGTTAGGATTATTACAGATCGGTGTATAATAATTCAGGCGACCCAATCCTAACAATTTACGAGCTGATCTCATAATTCTGTGTCCTCCAATCAAAGTTTTAAAGCGGACCTTCTTATAGTGACTGTCATTCAGAAATCTCCAAACCCATCCCCATGCATCTTTGCCCATTATAAGTTCTATAGGTGTAGGTATTTCTTCTAAAGGATTATCTATTGGCTTATCGCGAATAAGAGTTAAATTAAATAATAGAGTGGTTGCCCAGTAATAAAGTTTTACATTTGGTAAAGCCAGCCCACCCCTTTCTCTTGGTAAAGATAAATATTTATATGCTCTTCTGGGCTTTTCATATGCCCAGATAAAGCGGGTAAATAAATCTTCAATTCTCTTCAAACAGTTGGTGGTAAATTCTAGCGGGATTGCCCTTAAAAAATACAAAAACTTAGGGAAAAAAAGCATTTTGATTATATTACATCTGCCTATTATCGATAGATGTAAATTATGCAATCTTGCTAACTCAATTTTGGTTTTAGCTATCAAAGGATCTATATCACCATCAACAATGTTTCTACGTTAGCCATAATATCTACTCCAAGATACGTAGCCTTTTCAACCTGTCTAGTGTCGTTACCCATACTGATGTTATTGCAAATAATTTGAGTTTTGGTACTGTTGAGGGAATAACCTGATAGTTGACCAAATCTCGCCGCCTCTGCTTCATCCTCGATTATAGCTGTTTCAGGAGTAGGGGTTACTAGAGCAATATCGTCGGCATATGCCAACACTTTAGTTTCCCAGCCATGGGAAACGATAGGGCTGATATTTATGTTAGCCTCCAATTGTCGTAAAAAAGGATCTATATATAGTGCAAACAGAAGAGGCGAGCTCGGGCATCCCTGTCGGGTACCTCTGGTTATTTTGAATAAGTCTGTGAGTACTCCATTTAAATACAGTCTTGCAGTGGGCTGGAAATAAAGCATCTTAAATGCCTGTATAAATCCCTTGCCTATTCCGACCCATGCCAGGGTCTCCCATTAAAAAAAACAGGAGACCCTGTCAAAGGCCTTTTCGGCATCCAGCAATATAAGTGCTGTTGGATCCCTAGAAATATTGGCGGCATCAAAGAGTGAGATAACTCTTTTAATATGATCTGTAGTGCCGCGTCCTGGAATGAATCCATGTTGTCTAAGTGAGACTACTTTATGAATTACTACAGCTAAACGAGTGGCTAAAATTTTAGAATAAATTTTACTATCGGCGTTTATCAGGGTTATAGGACGATAGGAGCCAGGTTCTAACGATGGTTTATGTTTTTTCAAAAAAACTATTATTTTCGCTTGAGTCCAGGATTCAGGTGGTCTCCCCCTTAAATACATGCATAAATAGTTGTTGCATACCATCTTTCAATTTGGTCGCAAATTTCTTATAAAATTCTAGAGGTATACTATCTAGGCCGGTGGCTTTACCACTTGGAAGACTATTGATACATAGTAGAGTATCCACCCACTGAGGGGGTTCCTCAAGTTGTTGCTGATCTTCTTGGGACAATTGTTCCGTTGGAATCTGGTTAAGATATGTCGTGATATCCTCCAAATGGCCAGATATGGCCTCATAGTATAGATCTTGATAATATAGATAGAACACCTTACGAATTCCCTCTGGATCTGTGATTTTACCTCGTATAGGGTCATTGATTGCTGCAATTATATTCCGTGTAGCTTTTTGTCTTGCTCTTGTTGCCAGGTGATGTCCGACCTGCTCACTGCACTCATATGCTTCCTCCCTCCAAGCAGCCAATCTATCTGCGGCCCTTTTGGCTATTATCTCCATAATTGACGACTTGGGTACCATTACTTTTGCAAGTGCGTCTGCAGAGTCACCCCCATCCTGGAGCACTATGATCAGATCTTTCTTCAGCAGCAGCCAAACGACTCTGCATATCATTTATCAGTCGACGTTTTTCTTTGTTCAGGTATAGCGAAAAGCTAAGTGTCTCTCCCCATATCGCTGCTTTCAGTGTATCCCACACTACCTCTACCCCTGCACTCCCTATATTCTCTTTAAGGAATTGGGGAATCCACAACCTCATGTGTTCGCAGTATTCTTTATTAAAAAGTAAGGATCGTTCGAAGCTCCAATTAGTGATGCCCATATTTTTAAACACTGCCCCTTTAAGTTCTACTACTAAGAGATTATGATCTGCCACTATGCGAGGGGCCTTCTCTATTGAGCAGGCATGAAGAATAGTGTGGGATGCAAATATAAAATCTAATCTCGCATGCTTATTGTGTGGGAAGGAATAAAATGTGTATCCAGGATCTAGGGGATGCTGCGAATGCCAAATGTCAGTAAGTGCCCGTTCACGACAAAGTGTCCTCAAAGCTCTAATTACCTTTGGTTTCCGACCGCTATAAATCCAATTATTATCAAGAGTTATATTTTGATTGGCAGGCAAATTTATATTAAAATCTCCACAGATGATTATGGGTAGTGGCCATGCGGCCAATTCATTATTCATATGGTCGAACACTGCTGAATCGTCTAAGGTGCTTCCATAGATAGTACATATGTGAGTGAATCTCCATTGTCTCTACGACATTCTGTAATAACCCACCTCTCATTTTGATCAGCTGCTGTCCGGATAAATTGAACAGATCGATTAGCCGTCAAAATTGCTACCCCGCGTGTCCTTGAGTTTTGTGTCGTAGCCCCTACCACTGTGTACCCAAGTGTTTCCAAAAGGTGAATCTGGGCTCTTTCGATATGCGTTTCCTGCATACAAATAATATCAGCTTTAAGTAGCCGAAGCGCTGCAGTAGTATTCCGACGTTTTTTAAGATCGTTAAGGCCACAGATATTAATTGTTGCTATGCGTAGTTTACTCATTACAGACGGCGAAATCGCCCAAACAAAACATGGCCAATACCCCAAAAAAATGCTAACCCCCAAGGTGCCAACCCCTTCCCCCACCCTAACCCTATCCCCCCCCCCCTCAGGACCCACCCCCCTCCCACCACCTACCACTGAGGTTACCTGGCGCTCCATGAGCCAGGATGAGGGCATCTGAGCAGTCGTACCCCCGTGCTCCCCCCCCCCGGTCCGACCCCCGCCCTTGACAATCCCTCCTTTATGGAGCAGCCCTTTCCAATTATCTATTTCTATTCAGTAATTATTCCTGTTGCTATTATCCACTGCAAACCCCCCCCCCGGCACCCATCTCCTCCCAACATTGAGAACTCAGTGTCAAAAGTTTTGCACTATGGAGTTTCTGCAAAAATATTTGTTAGGACAGGCATCCCTGCTGCAATGGAACTCAGGACTGCTGTACTCTTTTTGGCCCCTGACTCACCTGACGAGTTCTAAAAAAAGATCAGGAACAATTGGGCCCAGGTCATTTTAGTGCCGCTGGATTGGAAAAGGAGACCTTCTGCATCTGAGCTTCTGCCCTTTGATTAATTTACCACTTTGCGAGGAACTCCTGTCTTAGTAACAGGGCAGAGTCATCCATCTGAATCTCTACAATCTACACCTACATGCTTGGAGATTGAGCGGCAGCAACTGACTGCATTTAATCTGCCACCTGAAGTGGTGGTAGTCATCCTTTCTGCCAGGTGCGCTTCCACAGAAATCCATTTATGCCAAGAGCTGGGACAAATTTGTAGCCTTTTTATGACTTTTGCAAGACTGAGCCTTTACAAGCAAAGCTGTCAGACGTCCTTTTGTTTGTTATATTTTTGGCCCATCCAGGTCTTGCAGTGGGTGCCATTAAAGGATATTTGTCAACCCTTTAGGCTTCTCTATGTTTGCTAGACCAACCGTCCTTGTTTAAATCACCTGTTGTGATGAGCTTTAATAATGATAATAATAATACAGACACTTGTAAAGCGCGACAGCTACCTCAAACAGAGGTGCCCCGGCGCTAAGCGAACGACAGTATGCAGATGGAAAACCAAAAAGCAAAGCCACGGACCCATTAATCTGCCTCACAGAGCCAGGTCTTAACTTTTTTCCTAAAAAGAGGCTCTGCCTCTATGTTGCGTAGGTCACCTGTCAAGGAATTCCACAACTTAGCTGCCCCAACCGTGAAGGATCTACCTCCTAGGCGGGCCTTGTTGAAGCGGGGTGTGCAGAGCAGCCTTTGTGAATTAGACCTTAGAGATCTCGTCTGCTTATAGCCATGTAGTCTTAATTTCAGGTAGCTGGGGCAGTTGCCATGGGTAGCTCGGAATGCCAACGTCAGTGCCTTAAACTCGATCCTTTTAGCCGATGGTAACCAGTGGAGTTCTTTTAAATGCGGAGAGACATGATGTCGGAAAGGGACCCGCCTAATCAGTCTCGCAGCCACATTTTGGACCATCTGGAGGCGTCTAATTAGGTACTTAGGTAGGCCTAAATATAGGCTGTTGGCATAGTCCAGCCTGGATGTCACCATAGCATGGACTGTGATTTTCCGGCACGCTTCAGGCAGTAGATGCAGAAATTTACGCAGATTTCTGAGTTTACTGAAGCAGGTGGCAGTCACCTGCCGTATCCGAGCCGAGAATGACAGATCAGACTCCCACTTCACACCCAGATTTTTATACTGTCTGCAGGGGACGGGGGGCGGGGGGGGGGCGGCATTTCCCAGGCCACCAAAAACCGGTGCTGGAGGTGACTCTTTCACGAAAAACATCACCTCCGTCTTTCCTGCGTTGAGTTTCAGTTTGTTGTTGTTCATCCACAACGCGATATCTCTTAGGCAGCCTTTGAAGCTCCTGAAGGAGTCCTCGGACTGCTCTTTAAAAGAGAAGACCAGCTGGGTGTCATCAGCGTATGAAATCGCTTTTACCCCCCAGCTGGCTATCAGAGAGAACAGCGGAGCTAGGTATAGATTAAATAGGAGAGGGCTCAACGCTGACCCCTGGGGGACACCACACCATAGCGGTTTCGGCTTCGACACAAATGGCTGCAGTGAGACCTTCTGGGAGCGATTGCTTAAGTAGGAGTTCAGCCAGGCCCGTACCGTGCCCCCTATGCCCATCTCCTGTAGTCTCTGAGACAGCAAGGTATGGTCAACCGTGTCGAATGCCGCCGATAGATCCAGGAGCACCAACATAGCGGATGCCCCTGAATCCACCGCCAGCCTCACCGACTCAGCCACCTCCAGGAGTGCTGTCTCGATACTAAAACCCGATCTAAAGCCAGATTGGATATCATGTAGGCTGCCTTTGCTCTCAATGAAATTAGTCAATTGCCGCTGCACCAGTTTTTCCAGCATCTTACCTGGGGCAGACAGCAGAGAGATAGGCCTGTAGTTATTTAGATCCCCCGGATCACCGTTTGTTTTTTTCCGCAAGGGGAGAAGTGTGGCGTGTTTCCATATTTCGGGAAAAATGCAGTACGCAAGGGATGAGTTCCAAATGTGCAAGGGATGAGTTCCAAATGTGTGACAGCACATACTTCAGAGAGTGTGCCATCACTTTCCAAAGTTTCGGGGGCAGGGGTCATCTGGTGCCCCTGACTTACACCCCTGGATTTTCACCAACACTTCCTGCATTGGAATCGGGCTAAATTTCGTGAATGAGGGCTCTTCTGCGCCTCCCGCCTTACTGTCAGAATTTTCTGTTTCGCGAATCTCAGAAAAAGACTGATAGACCTTCTGAATTTTGCTGTCAAAGAAGTCAGATATGTTTTCGCACAGATAGAGGGATGGTTGTACATCGGTCTCTAATGCTTTCGGCTTGAGAAAAGAATTGACCACCTTGAATACCTCTTTAGTAGAGTTTTCAGCTTTAAGTATGCAGCTAGCTATGTGATCCCTCCTGGCAGCTCTGATTAATTTGTGCAAATCTTTCAGTGCGTTTTTATAAGTAGTTTTGGCTGCCTCATAATAGTTTACCCTCCACTGCTGTTCCAGGCGTTTGCACGTGCTCTTGGCCGCTCTGAGAGAGTCCGAGAACCAAGGGGCGGAGGGGGAGAGCCTCACTGACCTAGCGGCTTTAGCCGGGGCTGTGGATTCCAGCTGTCGAAATCCAATGATCAAGAGCCCAGTTTTTTGCTCGATTCCGATGGTTGTTTCGGTGGCGAGGGGTGTTTCGGTGCCGAGTGCTTGGATGCGGAGGCAGGTTTCTTTTTCGGTGCAGAGGACTGGGTTTCGGTACCGACTGGAGGCTGACTCGAGCCCGAGTTGCCTGAAGGCTTAGATGTTGGCTTCTTCGCCGGGCCCGGAGGCGGGGCATCAGAAGTACTGTCTCGGTGTGCACCTGGGCCCGAAGGTGAAGGTGTGACCGAAGCCTTTTTGGGTGGTGGGGGTAGGGGGTCGGGGTTGACGTCACTACTTACGACCCGCTGACCAGGAGTGATTTCCTCGGCGTCGGAGTCATCGGCTTCGGAGGCGCTGACGAGGCCTTCTTGGACCGTCTCCTGTTCTGGTACATCGACGCCCTCCTGGAAGATGTCATCGGGAATAGATGCCGACGAGCGAGCCATTGTTCTTCGAGCTCGACGATCCCGAATGGTTTTCCTGGAGCGGAAAGAGGCACAAGCTGGACAGTGTCTGGCCTCGTGCTCCGGTGAGAGGCAGAGGTTACACACCTCATGAAGATCGGTGTGGGGAAACTTCGACCCACATTGAGGACATTTTTTAAAGGGAGTCCTTTCCATGAGCCAGATGTAAAGGCTGAGGTAGGCCCGAAGGCCTTCGTCGACGAACGGAATCGAGGACTTCGAAGTTGGAGAGATGCGCGACGACTAGGGATCGCGATTGAAACAATACCGGAGAAAAGGGTGAAGGATTGCGCGTCGAAAGGGGGATTGGTAACGGTACCGAACTGGAGCGCGAGAAACACATCCGAGCCCGATGGCGGAAAAAAACAATCTGAAGATGGAGCCGATGCCCATGCGCACTATCATCCAAAGGAGGAGTCACCTATCTCGTGACTTCCAAAGACTTTTCCAAGACAAAAACAAGTGCAAACATCCGGGCCCAACACCAGATGGCGATCTATGCACAGTGTGTCGATCTGCAGCTCCTATGCCTCGAACATGTTTTTCAAACTTAATGAAGTAGCTAAAGTTACAAATTATATAAAGCTTAGTTATTCCTTCAAAATGTGGCTAATAATTAGGCACAATATGTGTCTCTTGTGGAACTAATAACTAGCTGTACTATCAGCTTTGAATTACTGTCACGGAAGACAATTTAAGCACACAAGGATGACTAAAATAAAAATAATAAACAAGCACTTTCAAAGTCAATCGGCCCCAACCATAATAGTTCATTTGAATGCCTTTTTTAACAATTTTAAGATGGCTGCCATGTTAAATATGATTACCAGAAGGAGGAGTGCATTCTACCACTATGTGCATGGTACTTTTTTAATCTGTCCCTATGGCGGTTTGCACCCAGGCATAACAAATTTGGAAAAACGGAGACAAACAGACAATAAGGAAAATTCACTTCCAAGGCAGCAGTCTCTAGGAGAGAGGTCATGTGGAAACGCAGGAAAAAAATGGATGAACAGTAACACATTCTACGATGGACATTTCAGACTTTTGACTGTAACAGGTTGAAATGCGGTAATGCATATCGGTAATATTTTTAACATGGTGGGGGGTACAACAAGCAATGGGGCACCTACGTGGGTGGGTTGAATAGGACGTTTAGTGTTGTTTTGAATTAGGAGCACTTTATTGAGTCCAGGGGTGGGAACACTTTTCTTGAAGATGCAAATTAGAACTGGGTCACGGGGTCAGAGACATGTTCTCAAATAGATGGTTTACAGGTGCGATGTGGAGGTGAGGAAGGAAGCTACAATGGAGGTGGGTGAAAATGCGGAGAAGGTGAATGTTTTGTTTTTCACGTTTTTTTTAAAAGGGCATCGAAGTATGGGTGTTTGTGACTACAGATTTTGTTAGAAGAAAAGAGGATGATGGGGGTGGTGGTTATAATAATAGAGTATTGGCACAGAATATGGGCTTGGAGAAGGTTAGGATGATTTATTATTTTAACACGATGGGCAGTGTAAATGTTTGTAATTTTGTTATGAAAACATACAGTGAGAATTTTTGTTAGGACAGACGTTCATTGTACATTACAAGGCACTATTAGATAAGAAAGGCATCTTGAAGAGCAACGAGTAGAATGTTTACGGGTTTTATTTATTTATTTCTACAGTTACCCCTGACGAAGAGCTAAAGATAGGCTCGAAATGCATTGGGTTTAAAGCATGAAATCACCTAGAACGAATTGTTAATTCCGACGTGGCATTGGGCCCGGATGGGCATGTTGATGGCAAAAGAGTCATTTTGAATTAACGTTACCATGGAAGTGAATGAATTAAAAAATGGATGAAGCTGTGAAAACAAGAAATAAAGCTAAATATGATTTAAACAAGGAGAACATAATGTACTTTGGTTTATGAGGAGAGATAGTATCTCACTACTGGCAGTGCAACTGAGTGGCGTGTAAGGTCGTGCCACATATGATTCTTTTGGCATACATAAGGAGGCCATCTTCTAATGTGTTTTACACAGAAGCCTGGATGCACACACAAGCATACACAGTAACCATCTTACAATATGCTGTTTTAAAATTAACTAAAACATATTGGTCACCGTGCATGCACTCACAGGAACAGTAGCTATTTTATAACATGTTTAGATTTATTTTTAGGAAAATAAGTCACAAAATTGATGCTATGAGTGGGCACACAAGACAGCCACCTTGTAATATGTCTTCTAAAAATAAAAATGGGAACACGTTACAAGATGGCTGCTGTGCATGTGCACACCCATACAGCCATGGTAAACAAATTACTTTGGTCCCTATCTTTCTGATGCATCCGCTAGCTAACTGCAAATTCCTCACCTTAGAATACTACCCAGGAGCCAGACTGCATATGGACAAACTTTCTCCATCGCAAAGCTCCTGTGTACGGTAAGCTGGCACAGCGCTGACTCCACACAAACCCTGGAAGTGACAGAGCGGAACCGCATATAAAGCGCCATCCCTTTCTTGTCTTTTCCCTTTCTGTGCCCTGAGATGTGAAGTACGAACAACTGTTGGTACAAGTGGGCTGAATTCTAACTTGGGACCTATTAAGATGTTAGCAAAGGCCACGCCACAGAATGAGACGATGGAATGGAGGTAAGGAATCTGCGGTTGGATGCAGTATACACCAGGAAGAGCATTATTGATGGTAAGTAGCTTGTTCTCCGAATGGATACGTCTAACTGCAGTCTCACCATCTTAGAATAGATCCCCACAGCAGTACCTACCAAATTGGAGGGTCTGCAGAGTGGACTCAGACAAAACGTTCCTACAGGACGGAGTGATCTTCCTGCCTGACCTGGCTGGCAAGGCAGTAGTGCTTTGTGAACATGTGCACTGACACCCGTATTGCGCCCTGGCAGATGTCAAGGTTAAGGCACTCTGTGTGTGAAAGCAGTGAAACCAGCCTTAGCCCTTCTGGAAAGGGCCCTCAGACCTTTCAGAAGCTGATTCTTATTTACTACGTAGTCAATCTTAATGCAGAGGACTATCCACCTCAACAGGGTCCTCTTCAGCACAGGCGTCGCTTTCTCTGCTCTGGGGAACCCCACAAACAGTTGATTGTCCATTTGATGTTACTTGGTTTGATCAACGTAAATGCATAAAGCCCTTTTGAGGTTAAGCTGATGGAGACTCTCCTCCTCTTTCACGAGGTTAGGGAGAGCAAAGAACACTGGCAGAATGATGGATTGCCATACAAGCAAGAAAGTCATGACTTATGGCAAGAATGCCGCTAGAGTCCTCAGCACCAAGTTGTCCGAAGAAAAGGTGTTGTAGAGCAGATGCACTAAAAGTGCCTGAAGTTCACTCGGCCAATGAGCTGACGTAATCACAACAAGGAACACAATCTTTAAATAATAATAATAAAAATAATAATCCATATTTGTAAAGTGCAAACATATCACCCCTTAAGGTTTCAAGGAGCTGGGGGCCAACGGGGAGATTAAGTGAGCTATTGCCCAGAGTGACATGATGCTGAGCTGCCGCCGGGGATCGAACCGTGAGCCATGTGCTCCGGAATCAGCCGCACTGGATGCTGCCCACACCTCTCCCATTTCAGGAGTCAGGAGAGGCAGCGAGCAGCTATGCATCAGCTCAAAGGGCGTACACATGAGAAATGTCATGACCAAGTTAAAGTCCCACTGTGGAATCACAAACTGGGAGGAAGCATGTGTCAAACCCTTAATAAAGCGAAAGGTAGTAGCGCGCCGGAAGGCAAAAAACTACCAGTGGCAATTGCGCTGTGACCGAAAACGATCTGTTTATAGTCCGCTTTTAATCTGCTTTTAAATCTGTTTTAAGCATTGTTATCTGCGTGTGTCACTTGTTGTGTAGGTTTTAAACGGGGGGCTTACTTGTCTTTGCACGTCTGCACTTTTTCAGCGTCACGAGTCCCTGGTCCGTCACGGCTCGATTGTGCCGATTGCGCGGAGGGACGTGACTCCGCCCTCATTCTCCCTCACTTCCGGGGCCAGCACCATTATTTTAGCACACATGGGTGCCCGGACGTGCAGCGAAAGGTAGTAGCGCGCCGGAAGGCAAAAAACTACCAGTGGCAATTGCGCTGTGACCGAAAGCGATCTGTTTATAGTCCGCTTTTAAATCTGTTTTAAGCATTGTTATCTGCGTGTGTCACTTGTTGTGTGGGTTTTAAACGGAGGGCTTACTTGTCTTTGCACGTCTGCACTTTTCAGCGTCACGAGTCCCTGGTCCGTCACGGCTCGATTGTGCCGATTGCACGGAGGAACGTGACTCCGCCCTCATTCTCCCTCACTTCCGGGGCCGGCACCATTATTTTAGCACACGTGGGTGCCCGGACACGCGCAGCAGGCGCACCAAAGGCAAGCCCGTACGCGGCCGGATCGCTGCCAGCGCAAGCCATGCTGCTCGACTGTGCGGCAGTTCGACGCACGGTTGGCCTAGGGAGGTTTTGATGTCTTGCAGAGGTAAGACATGCCCGAAAGCACATATCATCGACCTAGCCTCCACTCCGCTCCCATACACATGCACTGACTGCTCCTGGGAATTGAGGAAGCACACAGGGCGCACGGGGAGTAACGACAGAGATTATGCAGTCAGGGGGCAGGCTGGGCACGCAGACAGGATCAAGGCCTGCCTAGTAAACTGTAGATTCCTGCCCAAGCATGCCGATGAGTTATGGCTGGTTTTAACGGGGAACGCGTGGGACGTCATGTTTCTGACGGAAACTTGGTTGAACGCGGATTCTGTTTCAACAGTGGCCTTAGCCGTCCCTCCTGGTTTTAAAATGTGCTGCGCCAATAGGGAGAGTGGCAAAAGAGGCGGCGGGGTAGCCATAATTTTTAAGGAGTCATGGGTTTTAGCGTCATCAACCCCTCTCAATTTCGAGGGGATAGAGGGTCTTAATTTTTGCTTTCAATTGGACCCTTCAACCTCGTTCTCGGGCATTCTCATTTACAGGCCACCGAATTGTGCTCTTAACTCAAATCATGAGCTCTGCAACTACATTGCCCAGAAATCGCTACTATATTCTAATTTTACTGTACTAGGTGACTTTAACCAACATGTGAATGACCCATCCTGCCTGCAGGCAGCCCAGCAAAAAACCGCTCCCAAAAATTGCAGACTCTCAACCTTCGGCGCCGAAAAAACCTTCCGAACCGAAAAAACAACCGGTTCCACAGGCTCCTACAGAGACTATAACACCTCCCGGTTCGAAGCCTAAAGAGCACAAACCAGTTCTAGAGTCGGTGCCGACCAAGCCTTCGAAACCGACAAAATCGGTACCGAAACACCAGCCTCCACCAGAAGAGCTTTTTACACCGGATCATACCCAAAAGACTCTTCTAAAAGACCCAAGCACTGTCCAACTCACTCTCAGTTCTAAGAAGAGACCACGGAACACGTCTCCATCGGCTCCACCGCCCAAAAAGAGAGACATTGCAACATCTCCTCTCAGAATCCCTTCTCCACCCCCTCCTCCACCACCACACCACTCTCCTATACCATCTCCTCCACCAATGGACGATGATAACACCTCTGATGACACAGGGACAGGGGGTGCAAACGATCAGCCACTAGGGGATCCTAGTCCACCTTCTACGATTACAACACACCAGATGTCCCTAATATTCCACAAGATGACATCTACCCCTCTAGACCTTCCCCTCCAGAGGACACCATGGGTTTCAACCAGCTCCTTCACAGAGCTGCCCAATACCACGGGGTTGACTTGCACACAGACCCTGTGGAAGACGATTTTTTAATGGACACTTTTGATACTTCACAAAAGTCCACCTCTATCCTACCTATGCTAAAAGGAGTCATCAAACATGCACCTGAGGTGTTCAAAGATCCTGTTCGGGCTAGGGTTATTAACCCCAGGATAGAGAAAAAGTACAAAGCTGCCCCAGCAGACCCAGTATACATTAAAGGACCCATACCATTGGACTCCTTAGTAGTCTCCAACGCTAGGAAGAGGGCTAACTCTCACACGTCAGGGGACGCTCCACCTCCCGACAAAGAGTCCAAACTCTTGGACGCCTCTGGTAAACGCACAGCGTCGCAAGCAGCTAACATATGGCGTATCGCCAACACTCAAGCTTTGTTAGCTAGGTATTATAGGGCACACTACGACGAACTAGAGTCCCTATTGCAACACCTTCCAGACCAGTACAAAACCAAGGCTAATGACCTCATACAAGAGGGTAAGCTGATTACTAACACCTCCATTCGTTGCGCTCTAGACGTGGCAGACACCGCCTCCCGAGCCATCAACACAAGTGTTCTTCTGTGTAGATATGCTTGGCTACGCATTTCCGGTTTTAAACCTGAAGTACAAACTTGTATCCTTAACCAGCCATTTGATCAGGAACACCTATTTGGACCTACCGTGGATTCATCTCTAGAAAAGATGAAAAAAGACACTGACACGGCTAAATCAATGGGAGCCTTGCAATCGCAAGTTCCCAGACGTTCCTTTCGTCGCTCCTCTTACAAGGGCACCTCCAGAGGCTACTCCTCTGACAACCCATCCACCTCTTATAAGGCCCCACCCAGACCACATTCACCAGAGGTTATCAAAGAGGAGGCTACAGGGGCAATAATAACAAAGGTAGAGGCAAAACCAACAATACCCGCTCTGCCTCCACCCCTACCCAATGACTTCCCTCCCCTCCCCCCGGACCATTCCACTCCAGTCGGGGGAAGATTGCTGCAGTTCCTTCCTGTCTGGAACAACATAACCACAGACAGGTGGGTGAGACAAATAGTTCAATCAGGTTACTGTCTAGAACTCACCTCTACCCCCCCAAACATACCACCCAGACAGCGTCCAATGTCACCAGAACACTTATCGCTGCTAAAGCAGGTCAGCTCCCTCCTACAAAAACATGCAATAGAACCAGTCCCCCTGCATCAGCAAAACACAGGAGTTTACTCCCTGTACTTTCTTATCCCAAAGAAGGACGGCTCTCTGAGACCTATCCTAGACCTCAGACCCCTAAACCTGTACATACACTCAGACCATTTTCACATGGTCACACTTCAACAAGTCCTTCCTCTTCTCTCACAAAGCGACTTCCTTGCCACTCTAGATCTCAAGGACGCCTACTTTCATATTCCCATTCACATCTCTCACAGGAAATATCTCAGATTCGTAGTGGACGGTCAGCACTACCAATTCAAGGTACTCCCTTTCGGAGTCACCACAGCACCCAGGGTATTCACCAAGTGTCTAGCAGTAGTTGCAGCTCACCTCAGAAGACAGCACATTCATGTCTTCCCATACTTGGACGACTGGCTCATAAAAGCCAAGTCATACAATCAGTGTGTACATCACACTCACGCCACAATTCAGCTGCTCCACGAATTGGGGTTTACGGTGAACCACGAAAAATCTCACCTACAACCGTCCCACATACAACAATACCTCGGTGCAACAATAAACACCTCAAAAGCACTTGCATATTCCAGCCCAGCTAGGATAGCAAGCATACAAAGCCTCATAACCAAATTTCAGCCACAACACTTTCTTCCAGCTCGAGTGTTCATGCAGCTCATAGGGATGATGGCATCTTGCATATTCATAGTACCTCACGCAAGACTCCAGATGCGTCCTCTACAAGAGTGCTTAGCAAGTCAGTGGAACCAAGCTCAAGGTCAGCTAACAGATCTGGTGTTGGTGAACAGCCGCACGCTTCGCTCTCTGCAGTGGTGGAACACCCAAAACCTTTCCAAGGGGCGACCGTTCATAGAGCCAGTTCCACAGATTGTACTAACAGCGGACGCATCGCTCTCCGGCTGGGGAGCTCATCTATTACATCACACCATACAGGGCAGGTGGACACCTCAACAAAAGTTACTCCACATCAATTACCTGGAGTTACTAGCCATATTCCTCGCCTTAAAGTCTTTCCACCAACAAATATCAGGCAAAGCTGTCCTAGTCCGCACCGACAACATGACAGCAATGTACTACATACAGAAACAAGGCGGGAAACACTCCCTACAGCTTTCGCAGCTAGCACAAAGCATATGGAGATGGGCTATTCCTCAGAACATTTTTCTGCTAGCACAACACGTTCCCGGAGTCCAGAACAACATAGCGGATCTGTTAAGTCGTCAAACGCAACAGATTCACGGGTGGGAACTTCATCCACAAGTCCTTCAACCGTTCTTTCACATGTGGGGACAGCCACAAATAGATCTGTTCGCCACACACCAAAACGCCAAATGCCCAAACTTCACCGCCAGATATCCACACCCATTGTCCAAAGGCAATGCGATATGGATGAATTGGTCAGGCAGATTTGCGTACGCTTTTCCGCCTCTCCCACTCATTCCACTGGTGGTGCGCAAACTGCAGCAACACTCACTCACTCTCATCCTAGTTGCTCCAACATGGGCCAGACAACCGTGGTACACCACGTTACTGGAACTATCTGTAGTCCCCCACCAAAACTACACCTCTCCCCACGCCTCTTAACCCAGAACCATGGAGAGATCAGACACCCGGACCCAGCACAGCTCAACCTAGCAATCTGGCTCCTGAGGTCTTAGAGTTTGGTTACCTTAACCTTCCCCCTGACTGTATGAAGGTTATCAAAGAGGCTAGACGCCCCACCACTAGAGCCTGCTATGCAGCCAAGTGGAAAAGATTTGTAATATACTGTAACAACAACAACGTCAATCCCTTAGATGTGTCTATTCAACACATCATACGTTATCTACTCCATCTCCAAAAGTGTAACTTAGCCTACACCTCTATTAGGTTACACCTCGCCGCCATAGCAGCCTACTTACAAAATAGACAACACTTGTCGCTATTCAGGGTACCATCCATCAAAGCATTTATGGAAGGCCTCAAAAGAATAATTCCTCCCAGAGTACCACCCTCACCTGTATGGAATTTAAACATTGTTCTCACTAGACTAATGGGTCCTCCATTTGAACCTCTGCACAAATGCGAACTACAATTTCTAACATGGAAAGTCGCTTTCCTGGTAGCTATTACTTCCCTTAGAAGAGTCAGTGAACTACAAGCACTAACTATTCAAGAATCCTTTTTACAACTACATCACAACAAAGTAGTTCTTAGAACCAATCCAAAATTCCTCCCTAAGGTTATTTCTCCCTTTCATCTTAATCAGTCTGTGGAATTGCCAGTATTCTTCTCGCAACCACAAACAGTCGCAGAAAGAGCTCTTCATACTCTCGATGTTAAAAGAGCACTCCTTTATTACATTGAAAGAACAAACCCCTTTCGCAAAACGAAACAACTTTTTGTATCTTTCTCACCACCACATAAAGGCAACCCCATATCAAAATCTGGTATTGCAAGGTGGATTGTAAAATGCATACAAATTTGCTATCACAAAGCAAAACGTACATTATCTATCCCCCCTAAAGCCCACTCTACCCGAAAGATAGGGCTTCAATGGCATTTTTAGGGAACATTCCCTTAGATGACATCTGCAAAGCAGCTACATGGTGTACACGCACACATTCACAAAGCACTATTGTGTAGATGTGCAAACAAAACAGCAAGCTAGTGTGGGCCAGGCTGTACTCAAAACACTATTTCAAACTACTGCAACAGATACTGGTGGTCGCCGCTAAGGAGGAATACTGCTATACAATCTATGCACAGTGTGTTGATCTGCAGCTCATATGCCTCGAACAGAAAATGCTACTTACCAGTATGCATCTGTTCTTGGCATGTAGAGCTGCAGATCCACACACGCCCACCCACCTCCCCGGCTACCTTTATCTGTTCCAGTATTATCTTATTTAGATACAGCATTCATGGGCATCTTTATTGTTTCTCACAAAACTCAATCATTTCCCTGCTGGCGAAAAACAATCTGAAGATGGAGCCGATGCCCATGCGCACTATCATCCAAAGGAGGAGTCACCTATCTTGTGACTTCCAAAGACTTTTCCAAGACAAAAACAAGTGCAAACATCCGGGCCCAACACCAGATGGCGATCTATGCACAGTGTGTGGATCTGCAGCTCTACATGCCAAGAACAGATGCATACTGGTAAGTAGCATTTTCCTTTCCCATTTTCATGAATATACAGAAATTACGATGTCCTGTTTCATATTTTTCTAGTTGTTGTAAATATTCCACCATTAGTATGTTTTTATGTTACTGGAATTCACTCTGGAATGATGCGCAGACACATACACCCCACTTGTGGTACATTTCACATATATCTATCTCCTCAGAGTGACCAATTGTAAGCTTCTGATTCCCCCTAAGATAAGGGACTTTCTAAATATGCATAAGCTTTTAGTTTGTTAGAATCAAACTTGTTCACTTGTTTAAAACATCTTATTCTTTGTTTTTATGATACAGCCCTCTCTTAATAAAACTGTTTCTAAGAAATACAAAAGTATACAGTACACCAAACACATGAATTATTTATCGGTTCGTAGTCGTTAAAAATGGATCACAAATGCCCTTTTGAGGAAGGCCCTCAAGGACCCAGCAAAGCAGGCATTTTCAGTTAGGCTACCTTCTGTCAAGAAGTGTTAAACAAAAAAAACACAAGGCACGGGACCTTTTCCATCTGTGCAGCTAGGCAGTGGAACAACATCCCTTTATCTGTCAGGACCTCCACAATCCTGATGCAATTCACAAAAAGGTTGAAGACACACCTTTTTAAAGAACACTACATCATGCTGCAGTACCTTTTCACAAACCAGATACCTCTCACTGGAATCACTTGTTAAATGTATGCATACCTTTCACCCTGAACAGTGCTGCACTGCCTTTGGCTAGTTGTGTGCCATAGAAATACCACATACATAAGTACTTAAAAAACATATCCATATACCACATATGGGATTTGGGAGCTTACCAGCATAGGGGAGTGTACCTGCACGGTCATGTGGGAAAAGCTTCAGTGATTAACTCATTTATGATGCTTAATGTGAGACCACATGAGTAACTTCATCACATCCACTGATGGGCTCTGTGCACACTGTCATCATCAAACTTTGTATATGGCTTCTTATAGGGCACTTGTGGACCAGCATAATGGTGTGTTGCCCTACTGAAAGCCCCCTTTCACCTATACACATAACCACTTTCTTTGTGATTGCTGAGGTCATTTAAACATATGTCAATTTCAAAGAAACTAGTGGGTTACATCTCAGGACCTTTCCTCTTTCCAACATCCTTCAACTGATTTTTCTTTCGTACAATACTACCATTTTCCCTCCATTGCTCGGGGGTAGGGGTGGAGTCTTAAGTTCTTTTGTTGATCAGCCTAGAGTAAGGACCAGTGTTCTGACTCATGAGGTTGGAGCACACATAGTTCAAAGCAGTATACTTCTTCATGGCAAGGCAGAACATTAATATCCAACAGATCCTAACATGATGTCACATTATTGAAAATTGCACATGTAAAAAGCTAACTATGTATTTAATTATGATCTAACAGATGCTGGAAGCGTGAACATAAATAAGAGCTTTGGACAATCAGTCAAATGTGATGACAAGTCAGCTCCATGCAAATCTTCGACGGGAAAGGTCAAAGCAAAGTTGATCCACAACTTTGTTGAGAAATCACATTATACAAGACAAGTGTGGTCAGGAAATTACCAGGAGTCCAGTAGAGGTAAAAGTAAACGAAGACATGGTCAGAGTGGCTTCTATCATCCTGCACCCTCAATGTCTTATCACCGAACACCAAACCTACAGAGAACAGGCCCATTCAACGAATGTCAGAGCGTAATGGCGAATGTGAACATTATTGCCCATGACTCAAACACACTACAGAACTGGCAAACAGATGCTGGCAATGAGCAGCCCTTTCTTCCATATGAAAGTCCTATTGAACATCAGAGACCACATACAGAAAAAGTAAGAGATGCATACTTTGAGCAGGAGAAAAACATTTCTGCAGTATCAAAACCTCTTGAACTTGAAAGAACACGTAACCAAGACAGACCATATTCTTGTACTGTGTGTGGGAAAAGCTTTAATAACAAACAAATCTATTTAAGACACCAGAAAATACATACAGGAGAGAGGCCCTATAAGTGTACTGTATGCGGAAACAGCTTCAGGCTAAAGGAGTTTCTTAATCAGCACCTAAGTATACATACAGGAGAGAGACCATATGGATGTGCTGTGTGTGGAAAAAGCTTCAGTCGAAAAGGAACACTTGCTAGACACCAAACTATACATAGGAAATAGAGCATTTTGTATTCATAGTCTGGTCAAAGGTAAACCTAAAGGTATTGAATGTAAGTCCATGCTCATAAGCCCAGTTAATATGAAAACATCAGGCCATATCAAGATCACAGAACGGAAAAGGTGTGCACCATTTTGAGAAATGTATTATATTACCAGGTCTACCACCTTGGATCAAAGTTTCCTCCTAGCAACATTCAAGTACCCCTTTGTTTATGTGGTATTGCACAATAGAGAATCAGAAATACAAAAATACGTCCATCAACAAAGTTTACATGAACATTTATCCTAGAGTCTCGGTATATGTCTTTTGGTTCTCATTTTCAAAATTACAGGATGAAATATGAGTTTTAGGCCTGACACATGGTCATGACCTCCTAGACACGTTTAGGGAACAGAGAGACTAGTCAAGAAGCAGAGAAAAGGTGTTACAAATCGAGCACAGCCATGAGTGTAGTAACTTAACATGGTGTGACGTGCAGAACATCAGCCATAATGGTATTTTAAACATTTGGAGGCATGTTCTGTTTAAAACACCTATCTTTAATGAAGTTAACCTATGATGAGAGACCTCCTAAGACAACACCGCTCTCAATAACTTAAATTCTGTTTTCAAGGGTTCAGTGTTCAGGTAGGTTAATTGGTAATTTTTAGGTAACTCGAAAGGGCACAGGTTTTGCTATGTCCTTCTAAAAAACAAGTTTGGTGCTACCGAGTTGTCAAGAGATAAACACTGAATATGCGTAGATATATATGGCACAACTTAATACAAATGTGTGTACTTTCCAAAATGTGTCGATTGACATCTTTGCAGTATGAATTTAATTATACCAAATCTTGTCCATGTACCAATTTTATATTGTATGTCTTTGTCAGCCTGAAAATGAACCTTCAGGGAAGAAAAATGAAATCAAGAGAACACGTGCGGAAGTGGCTGATTCTGAGGTTTCTATCGACTTTCCATGTAGACTCGCTTTGGAAGAAGAAAGCTCTAGATATATATTGAAAAAAATTGAACCATGAGGCAGCGGTTGGGCTGGCAAACTGGTTTTAGGAGGCTTAATGCTTGACCGATGATGTGCAAAGTGCAGCAGAATGAACCTGAGCACCAGCAGGCTTGAAACCTAGCCCGCTGAGGGAATTGTGTTGAACATTTTCCTTTATTTAGACTTTTCTTGAAGACATAGCGAGTCTAGACTCTCCTTACTAGATATTGCTTGGCTATGCCTAGTGTTAGCAGACAAGGGCATGTGCAGCTGTACAGTGGCAAGAAAATCAATGCTTGAACACATGCAGATAATCTTAAAAAGAGAACTGCGCTTCCACATTTCTGTTGAAAAGTTAAGATGGCACAAAGCCTGTAGGCATTCTAGTGAATAGACACCTATAAGCTCCATATTTCCCTCTTGAATCAACAGAATGTGGGATACTTGCATTTCCAAAGATCTTTCTCTCGCCCCATGAATATCTCCAGGCTTGTTTGCATCTTGTGTTTCCAAGGCAATGTTATGTTAATTATTTTATAGAGCACGACATATACCCGAAGGGTGGGCTGGTGCTAAAGCAAAAGATTCCCAACAAAAGACATGGCTACAATCAAAGCCTGGGGCGACTAAAAGTTCTTGTCACTACAGAGATACTTTTATCAAAAAAGGCATAATGCAAACCACTTGACACCGAAGAGCCAGGTTTTTAGAGCTTTCCTGAATTGAAGTAAAGAGGCAATTTTCTGCAAATGAGCAGGAAGTTCATTCCACAGTTTTGCTGTTGTGCAGCTGGAGAAAGCCGTGCCTCTTTTACGGCATTGAGTGACCTGCGATAGAACCGGCAGATATGTGTCAAAGGAGTGCAGCAAACTACAGTATGCCTCTTGAATTTATTAGCCAGATAGACCTGGTGGCCTATTCCATGAACTGCTTTGTATACGAGGCAGTGATTTAAACCTCACTTGCTTTTCAACTGGAAGCCATTGCTGAAGTTTTAGGGCCTCTGAAGAGGATGACTTATGAGGAAGGCACAGTATCATCTTGGCAGCTGCATTCTGAATGCCTTGCAATTCCCATAGCAGACCCTTGCCTGCCACCAAATAGAGGGAATTGCAGTAATCCAGGCAGCTGTGAATAGTCGCCTGGATCACCACCTGATCGACCTACTTATGTAGGAAGAGAAGTATCTTCTTCAAGACCTTAAGTAAAAAAGTACAAGTTGAAACCACATGATTGGCCTGGGCCTTCAACGTGAGGTTGGGTTCAAGAGAGATGCGTAGATTTTTTACAACCTTTACAGCAGCAGCGTGTAACGTCCAGTAATTTCCTTAATCAGCTCAAGTCCCCAATAGAATTCTGAAACCAAGAGTCATAGCAAAAAATAAGTTATGGCAGCTAAACCATATGTATGGGAATGCAGGCTTGACAGATTTGTCAAGCCAATTGGATCAACTTCTTAAAGCAAAACGGTGTGATGCTTTTGTTTCATGAAAGTTTTATCTGAATACAATGTTGTTTCACTTTAGTGAATGTGTGTCTGTGGCTGGTTCTTTCTTTGATCACTGCTTAGACTTTATTTGCACTGTGTACTTGTTGAGTCCAACCAGAATTGCTGATGTGTTCTGAAAAGACTTATTGATGTTTCCTGACTGTAATATTGAGCCTAAAAGAAGATGTATTCTGTATGGTAAAAAAAAGGTAGGCGATTATTGTTGTTCTTCACATGTAGAGAATACTTTTAACTTTCTTGGAAAACGATATCTTCACAGCCATGCAGTTGCTACTATTTGAAGCCCTTAAGAGATTAATTTGTGAACAATGCACATATGTTGGATTGTGAAGGGAAGTTTTCTTTTGCTTAACAGACATTTTTAATCCTTAACAAAAATAATTTTACAACTAAGCTACTTTATAAAAAATATCTTCTTCAGGCATTGTCTATTGCCAAAGTCGAACATTAGTTTAAAGGTGAGGAATTATTTTACAGAACCCCGAGAAGGAAAATCAGAAACTGCTAGAAGCAAGAGGCAGATCTTCAAACTACTTAAATGTTCAAGGTTTATTAACTGTGCTTAGAAACCAGAAGTTCATTGAGTATTGTTTAAAAAGTCACATGGAAGGTAATATTTAATGGCACAGGTGGGATTTTCTTTATTAGCTATGTTATTCTGAATTTTTGGTTAATTGTGCAATACTTTTATTGAAAACCTCATATTTTAAAATAGCTAAATGCGAACTTTAAACACTAGCAAGACAGTGCTCATATTTCATAGCTGTTTAAAAGAATCATAGGGATGGTTTAACCGTACTAGATCAAGCTAAAGCTCATATTTCCGTAGCTGTTTCAGACAAATCATAGGGATGGTTTAAAAATGCTAAAATATTGGAAGACATCTTGTAAATTTGTCAGAAGTAACAAATCCTTTTTATCACTGAGTACCGCCATGTTAAGTAGTGGTTCTAGCACATTGCTGCTGGAGCCACGCTCTCCTCAGTGCATTTAGCTCCTGATTGGAAAGAGACAACGGGGAGGTTGCCTTTAGAGTCTATGAAGTCCCCAAAGGAGTGAGGATGTGCCAACTTTACATTTGTTATATGGACCCAGTGAAGATGAACCAAAGCACCATCCATAATCTACGATGAACAACAGGGCCGTTTCTACCACTAGGCAGGACTAGGCGGCTGCCTAGGGCGGCAAAAGGTGGAGGGCGGCCGGCGGCCGTGGCAAAAGTTAAAAACATGAGAGTTTTTTCTTTACTCTCTTCTCCTGACTTCTATGAATCTACCAGGTAGCGTAGCGCGGGCGCTGCGCGCCTTCAATTAGAGACCGTCGACATCATGACCAGGGTGACGTAACGTGAGGTCACGTTCGGCGCCAGTACGGCGGCCGCGGGGGCTGTGCCTATGTGCGCGCCGCGCCCGCGCGGCCGGCAAGAAGAGGCAGGCAGAGCAGCAGAGAGAGTTACCGCGGCGCTGCGGCCCGCCTGCAGGCCTAGGCCTATCAGGTACCCGGGGGAGGCCGGGATGGGATCCGGGTCGGCTGGCTGAACGCACCGCACTGAATGCTGCACAGACAAGAGGTCTCTCGCTGAATACACCGCCTTCCACCGGATCATCAGTCAGCCACTGCAATCCTCCACACTCTTAGGAAATATCCTGCAGTGGCAAGGTGTTGTGTAAAGTGAGGCGCACATTTCTAATACCTGCGCACACCCGAAAGGGCTCCCGCCTGCCTCTGCACAGCTCCAAGCTACCTGTCCGCTTCGTCACGCCTGCTCTCTCGCTGCACTTTTAAAAAAGCACGGCAGGAGGCGCCATGACAAACCTGAGGTGCTTCACCGTGCTCCTGGCCACCGCCTACGTTGTCCGCTTCGTCACGCCTGCTCTCTCGCTGCACTTTTAAAAAAGCACGGCAGGAGGCGCCATGACAAACCTGAGGTGCTTCACCGTGCTCCTGGCCACCGCCTACGTTTTCGCCGCTGGGGACACCGCTGTCATCACTGGGGTAAGTGGTGAAGCGAACGTCGCACGCTTTTATTTTGGTGGTCCCGACACTGCCCGCGGACCCTCGATGTCAAACGTTCCCTTACAGTGCGGGAGAAAGTTTAGCGAAGATACGTATTGACTTCTCACCTCAGCTGTCTGCGCACGCGCTTTGTCCAAATGATAGAAACATGCTTCGTTAAGTAATGAGGGGAGAACATCTGCATATGCTAAGTCAATAATGATATGAATAGTTACAGGTAAAGGTAATGGTCCAAGTTCTTTATAAATCAATACGATTCTATAGTTACCTGTATTTCCGAGGGTGCCTTTTGGCCTACAGTTCACTACATACCTTATAGTATGACTATCAAAAATGTTTAGGTTGGCCAAATTACATTATGACTAATGTGAAGAGCAGACAAATGTCGTCCAGGTAAATCGAATTTGTGTAATTGAGTTTTCCCTTTCTGACAGGTAACCTTTATATTTATGTAGTTGAAAAGTAAGGTTACCGTCTGTCATCTTTCATCCAGGTCTGTATTTTCCCCGGCAATCATTTTTTGGATTGAGGACAAAATACGTAAGGGGAGTGTTTCCTCTCATTAGCCGAGCTTGGAAACATTGAATCATATCACAGCCACCAGAAACTCAAAATGTAAAGTATTAAGTGGGAGCTATACATAAAAATCAACATTTTCAATCACGAAGCTCCTCACCCAATTGTATGGCTTGTTTTTCTGTCATGTCCGG
Organism: Calotriton arnoldi; assembly: GCA_963921515.1. Lineage (NCBI taxonomy): Eukaryota > Metazoa > Chordata > Amphibia > Caudata > Salamandridae > Calotriton > Calotriton arnoldi. The sequence continues at coordinate 119,337 of CAWUFW010016894.1, forward strand.
TTTGTAGCAATAATTTGTTTTTTTGTGTGTCAAACGCTGCTTGCTTATTCCTTTTTTTGTTCAGGTTCGACTATTGAGGTGAAATCCAAGAGGATCTTCCACGTGGGCCTGATTCACAAAAACATTATTACCATACACAAGTTAATGCATAGGCACTGTATAACTTTACAAATGTTTGGATATTTTTGGTTTCAAAAACATCTGCAGTATATATGTGCTTAATTTTTACCCCAGTTTACGCATGTTTTCCTGATTTAATTTGTTTACTGTGAGCGTTACAACAGTAAACGTACAAATGGTAATTGTAGAAATTCAGTTTTTCTTTTGAATTAAGTTTTCTTTTTCACTAAAATATTTTTTTCTTTATTGTGATCTCCCATTGCTACTGCTTCATTGTGATGTGTGCTTCGTGGTACGCTGCCCAAAACACTTAACGGGTGCACTTTTATCTCAGCCATACGGTAAGGGCGTTGAGAACACCCTCTCCTGCTTTGTCTGCAACAGGAGGTAAAGGTAGTTTTTAAGAGGTTCAGAGCAGAGCTCCGAGCTGATGAGATTATCTAATAAATAGACTTGTGGCCAAGTATGGAGTCGTAGCTGCAGGGTGTTTGAAATATGTCAAGTTTAATGGTCTATGCTCTGGACTAGTGTGCATCCTGCAAACGAGTGGACAGTGTTTTTGTGCAAAAGTGATAGCAATTTGTCGAATATCTTTTCCCAATCCCAAAAGTAATTGACGCAACGTGGAGAAAAGAATTTCCGTTGGAGAGTAAATTATGTGTGTCACCCGGGTGGTCCCAAATTAGAGGCTGCAGGTTCAAGTCCCGGTGTTCTGTTTCACTAGCACCCAGGAGTTGTCAGTGCTAAATAATTCAGGTTGCCGATTCCCTTCTCCCTTGGTGGTAAAGTTAGAAACCCTCTACTTTTTGCCAGACACACTGCAGTGTCTGTCTAGCTGCTAGCACGTAAATGCAAAGGGGTAACGGTGGCTCCTGTGTGCGTTGGAGCGCAGTGACCTACTACAGTTTGGCGAGGGTGCCTTCTGAGAATACAAACACACTCTATTTCAAAATGATTTTTCCAGATGTGTCAGCATTGTTCTCCATTGTCATAAATGTCTATAAAACAAATATTTCCGCTTTTGGGAAGTTCTGTGCCCTCGAGGACTTGCGGTCCTTGTTTATACAGGTCTAGAAGGACGAACCACAAGGACAGGATCCGATGGTCATATTTGGTGGTGAACTAAACATGGGGATGTAAAGCACATTTTTTAATCTTTGGAATCAGGATGAAGAGGAGACTTGGGATTCTCTTCCTTCAAGATGAGAGTTCTATCCTGATAAGCGTGTAAAGAATGGAACTCGCTCTTCCCTTATAGCGTTAAAAGAATGCTGATTGAGAGATCATTTCCTATGCCAGGCCCAGCAAAGCAGATAGTGAACAGCGTTCTTTTATAGTAATGAACATTTACTAATGGAGTATGTGAGTGTGAGGCATGCATCCCAAACATGTCAACACCATTCAGAGAACATTGTTTTTCTGCACTCTTTAATATTTCCCTTTACAAAAATGAAAGAAAATAGTAAATGGGATGCACTCAGATACACTTGTCATAAATGAACAACTTAATTTTTTGTGTAACATTTTAGTCAAGTTTACTCTACAATACTGAGTCCTGCCGGTATGTTCCTTCTATGTTCTGCTAATATTCAGGAACAAATTCACCCTTATTCTCACCATCCCAAATGGAGGTGGAGGGCTATTAGGAAGATAGCCTTTTATTGGATGCATATCATTTTTTCAAAGAAATAATATCATTTTTGTCAAAACATTACCAGCTCCATGTTATGCGTAGCTAAATAAATGCCCCCCTGCTGCATCCTTCCATGGCAAACCATTTGGAGATATACCAGTAAGGTACAAGAGCGTGCTATTTCGAATCGTAAGCTTTGTGACTTGAGCAGCACAAGATGTATGCCAGTGTAATCATGAACTGGGCAATATAGCTAGTTCACCGTAGTAATGTGGCACCTGCTGTTTATCTTGCTGTAATATGCTTTCTGGGCAAAACACAACCATTTTGTCACTTCCAAACTTTCCAAGTTCTTTTATATCTAATGCATTAATTCTTCTAGCCTGGATGACAGGGGGAGAGAGTGATGGTAGTAAAAGGGAGGGGGCGGCATTTTTCAATTCTCGCCTAGGGCGGCAAAACACCTAGAAACGGCCCTGATGAACAAAAGATGTTTCCATCAGTTCCTCTGCATAGGCCTTTATTCTATCCCGAGCCAGACATCTAAAGATGTGGGGGCGCAGTCATAGGTAGTTTGGGGGCTTATTACTACCCCAGAGATGTGTGTGTTCTATGAGCATTATTAATTGGTGGATGCAGAAGGGAGATGTGTTTGCAGGCACATTGTAGGAGAGAGGCAGTGTGGGGTACGCTGAGCATGAGCTAGATCTTCTTTCATCTGTTGTGTTTCCCTACTTCACAGGGGACTATAAATATTTGATTTCCCTTGTAATGAAGGCGTTTCGTTCGGGCTGTTGTTCCCAGAATGTTAACCATGTCCCCCTCCCAGTATTAAAGGACTAACAGTACTACACCACCTTTCTCACCAGTTACGGGATCTATCTGAGACAGAAAAAGTCCTTCTGATAGTCCAGCAAGGGGCTTTAAAGCTCTATTTGAAATAACACTTTGCTGTCAACCAGGACTCGCAGAGTTCTTGGGTTGGAGGCATATGTTCTGTTCTCTAGGAATTGCATTTTTCTCCTACGTGGCATATTGTTGTCACAGCACAATTGTGAAACACCGAAACGTTCTGTATCCACTTAATTTTCCAGAGTTCTTTCTGTAATTACTACATTCTTTGTAGTCTCCTTTGCTTCGTATTCTACTCCACTCATTTGGGTCTGCAGTCCCTTAATTTGTTTATTGACAAAAGGAAGCCAGAAAAACAAACTTGTATCCTTTCTTATTTTTAATGGTAATCAATTCCTTAGGGTAGAAAAATGTAATAATTAGTGCACAATGCATATAAAAAGCCCTTTACTACATTCACATATAGAAATGAGTTCTAGGTTGCTTTGATTCATCTGCAGCACCAAATAGTTGATTAAACATATTCAAACGGTGGTGAAGCTTCTAATATAGAGATTCATATTTCGCTACTAAAATCAACGTCTTCCACCAGGCAAGTATATTTAGCAGATCCTCAGATCTTCCCTATTGGACAATCATTAACCAAGCCGCCCAGGACCCAAAACTAAAAATAAATTCCTAAGTTGCTTAGGGAGAGGGGCATTCCCAAAATCGGAGACCAACAAGAGCATTGCGATGTTGGGAGTTACGTAAAGGTTAATATTTATTCTGACACCAGTAATCCTCTGTGACAGAGCAATCACAGAACATCTGTACCCAATTCCCTTCTGTATGACCCATTGTAAGACTGGAGTATCTTACTGATTGGAGTAGAATTTAATACTTTGTAAATTTGAATATATTTGGTATTATTTCCACATTCAACCTCTTCAATACTGCATTTGGGAGCTGGTATCCCAAATCTTTAACATGGCCCAGATTTTGTCTTGTGTTATTTCGGTGAGGGAATGCAACTCTGCATACATTTGCGCTATCTGCCACTAGAGGGTGACTGTCTGAAAGCTAACCTAAAGGGTAGTATGCCAGCTGACCTTGAACCAGCTCAATATCTTCTGACCAGTAGAAGTTTAAAGAAATGACACCCTAAAATGAATCTCAAATTATTGTTGTAGAGAATTGAACCATAATACTCCATCCTGGTCTTTGAGCTCATTCGCTTTAACTGTACTGCATTAGGCCCATGCTCTGCCTCTGTTTGTAAGCTCTGTTGGAGAGTAGGTTTATTTCAGAGGGGTTACACCCTAGCATCCATATCCAGTGGAGTTTCTTAGGCCGCTCTAATTTACAATATTTACATTGTGAATAACTTGGTGGCACAACACAATTTTCAATGGCTGAAAATATCTCCTTTGTATTCACTGTGGATTTTAGAGCTGTTTCTAAAGTCATTGCATCCTGGGGAGAATCCTTTGCTTTTTTTTCCACATCACTAATTTGGAGCTGCAAAGCGAGTAGTACATTAATTCCGATGGGCCCATCGAAAGTTTTTCAGCTGTAAGAAGGCAAAGTCTCTGGATAAACTACTGCGGTAATAGATGCATGAGTCGGCACAGTAAATCATTCTGTTGCATGTTATTCCCCAAACATGTGTCATCCCTAATAACTCCTCCTCTGAAATTACTAAAATCCTCAATAATGATAATTCAGAGAAGGGGAAAATTCCAGGTATTATATTGGGTGATTCTTAATGAGGGTCTTGGTCTTCTTTTCACCCAATTTATTAGTAGTGAAACTGCAGACTTTTTTTTAAATAACTTATTGTTGTTAATTTTCTTATTTACTCAACAGAATAATCATCAGACTTAACAACAAGGTACAGGCATCATAAGTACTACATTTTCCATTGCAATATCCAGACAAACTCACATGTTGGGTGCGCAGGATTCGCAACCATATTTCTTCTTTTGCAGAACAACAGTTCATTGTGTTCTCCCATTCTTTAGCCATCATTTACAGCCACGTATGTGTTCTCCATGATTCCCATATTTTCTGTTACCTTGACAATTACTCAAAGAATTACTTTTCCCGCTTCCATGCATGTGTCCTGTATGCCAGTGTTCCATAGTCAGTGTTGATTGACCTTCCCGGTGCCTCAAAATCTCCCTGTTTGAGGCATGTGTACTGTAGATACACATGTTTTGCATACTCCTGCCATCTAGTGTTGGGTCCGGATGTTTGCAAGTTGTTTTTCTTCGAAGAAGTCTTTCCCAGTCATGAGGTAAGGTGACTCCTCCTTTCTGTGATAGTGCGCATGGGCATCGACTCCATTGTTAGATTGTTTTCTTTCCCCCATCAGGTTCAGACATGAATTGCTGCGCTCCGGTTTGAAACTGTCCTTCGGGTTCCCTTCGGTGCTCAATTCACTGTAGCCTCGACGGTATATTATCGTACGTGTTTCCCTATTCTCCGCGTATTGATTCGATCGGGAAACTCTCCATCTTCGGTCGAAAACATTGTAGACGGCCTTCAGGCCTAACTGCATTGGTCCAGCCTTCTGCCGATGGAACAGACTCCATTTCAATACTGTCCTCGGTGCCACTCCAAGTACTCTCGCACCAGCCTACATAAAGTCTGCAACTTGTGCCTCTCACCAGAGCACAAGGAAGAAAATTGTGAGGCTTGTCTATCGTTCCGATCGAAAAAGACTCTTCGGGATCGTCTGGCTCGATGACGAGAAATGCAGCGCCAAAGCATCCAACATACTCCGGATATCTTCGGAGAAGAATCCGAACAGGAAGAAGCAACTGCAGCGGAAGAAGAGGGGGCCTTCTCTGTCCCAGAATTGGATTCCGAGCTGGAAATCGAACTGGAGTCCGAGGACGTTCCACCGGGACAGGGTGCTGTGAGTACTAAAGCCCCTTTACCCCATAAACTCTCTTCCACCAAACATAAGGCTTCTGCACCACCTCTGCCTTCGGGTCTTGGTCGGCACTGAGACAATGTTTCCGATGCCCCGCCCTCGGGACCGGCTCCGAAACAAACAATCAAGCCTTCTGGCTCGGGATCGAGTCGAGACAGATTGTCTTCGGATCCGTAACCTTCTACTCCGAAAGACAAGTCTGGTTCGGAACCGAAACCTTCCTCTTCGAAACATAAGTCCGGTTTGGAGCTGAAACGTTCCGCTTCGAAGGAAAAAAAGACACGTCCGGTTCGGCACCGAAACCTTCAGTGCCGAAATCGAAAGAAGATCTTCTAAAGCCCCCAGAACCAATCCTGGACGTTATGAAAGAAAGATTAGACCCTAAACAGAAGAAGGTATACGTTAATCCAGATACTGGACACATTTTAGCTAAAACATCTTCCAAAAGGAAAGTCAGTTCAGAGGACACTGGTTATAAGATTCCTCTCAAGAAGAAGGACATGGCTACAAGTCCTAATCACCCTACTTCGCCATCCCCTCTACCTCCACCATCTTCACCATTACCACAACTGCTAGGCTCAGATCCACTACACATAATACCTCAGGGGTCTCCTCATAGACAGCCTGATTTAGGGGATGATGATGATGACGACGATAATGGTCATTTACCAGCAGATCCATGGGATGACTATAATTTTGATCCACCCATGGATAATGATCCAGATTTATACCATGCAAAGCCATCACCTCCAGATGATAATGTAGCTTATCAAGAGCTAATTTCAAGGGCAGCAGCTTATCATGGAGTTACATTACATGGAGAGTCTTTGGATGCAGACTTTTTATTTGAGTCACTAGGGTCTTCACATAGGACTAGTCAGAGTCTGCCCATGTTACAAGGAATGATGAGACATGCAGAATAGATATTTATGGACCCTGTTCATGCCTGCATTTTAACACCTAGGGTTGACAAAAAATACAAACCCCCACCATCTGATCCTATTTTTTTTATTTTTTTTAAAATTATTTTTATTAATGACAAAAGAAATCACATTACAGGAGTACTTCCGTTAGATGAGCACAAAGATCGTACAAATATTCAGTAAGCACTACTTGGACCATATCATATATTATCTTGCTGTTCATTCCTACTCTATCCTATGGTAATCTATAACTCACTCACTCTGGGGGAAGAGCTGGGCCGGGGAGCCATGCAGATATCTCCTCTATATACGTTCCACTTGCCCCATATTTGTTCCCATTTCCTCGGGCAACCCTGAGATTCGTATACTGTCTTTTCTGTTAACATACACCAGTCCATGTCTTCTTTCCAAGCACTTATTGTTGGCGCATCAGGGGCAGCCCATGATTTTGCTATGTTTCGCTTAGCTACTACCATTCCCAGCGTCACCCAGGTCTTTTCCTTGCTTTGCAGATCTGTTGGTCCCCAGACATTGAGGAGGCACCATTTTACATCTAGCTCCATTCTTGTCCCTTGCACCTCTGCCATGCATTGAAGCACTTTTACCCAATATCTTTTGATGTGTTCACACTCCCAAATTATATGAATAAACGTACCCTCCTGATTACACTGCCTCCTGCAGTTGGGATCTGCCCTATACCCCATTTTAACTAGCGTGTGACATGAGATAGATATTCTGTGTAGGATCTTGAGTTGTATTAACTTAAACTGGGAAGAAATTGCCACTTCCTTCGGGGAGACCAATGCCTCTTGCCAGTCTTCATCCTCCAGGTCCTTTATCATTTTCCCAACTTTTTCATAGCTGGGAGAGAGAGTCATGCACATTATTAATTAGCTTTTGGTAGGTCAGGGAGATGGCCTTTCTGTGTATATAATCAACAAGAATTCTATCCTCCAACGGGGAGGACTCGGGGAACATCTCTCCCCGGGGGATAGCCGCCTGGAGGGCATGCTTAATTTGTATATACCTAAACATCTCGTTGTCTGCTAGGTCGTAATCTTGTTGTATTTGACCTAAGGAGAGTACATCTCCTTGGGTCCATAGGTCTCCCACCCGAGAGATGCCGATCATGTCCCAACCATTAAATCACTTGATTTTTCTCAAAGTTCCCAATTCTTCCGTATCCCATAGTGAGGTGGCATGCGTGATTTTTCCCGCCCATCTCGGTTCATTATTAACTGCTTGCCATAGTTGGACTGTATATTTGGTAGGGCCCGTGAAATGCAGTCGCGCTGGTGTAGCGTACAGTGCCCTGTCATAGCTCTCTCCTGGCAAAACCCATTTGTCCATTCTATATCCAGGGTCATCGTATGGCCTTATATATATTGATAGATTGCCGTTAGTTGTGCTGCCCAATCGTATTTACGAATGTCGGCGAGTCCTATCCCTCCGTCATACCACCCACTCACCAGCTTTTGTGTGGCTAAGCGGGGCGGCTTCCCCACCCACAGGAGTTCTCTCTGTTCTCTTTCGATTGCTTTAAAATCGGAGGTGGGCACTGGATATGGTGCATTGTACGTACATGAAGCGTGGGAGGGGCATAATTTTAAATAGCGCAGCGCGCCCCAATAACGACAGCGGAAGAGACTTCCAATGTTGCACGTCACTCCTCAGGTGCTGCAGTGGAGGGAGAAGATTTTGGTTATAAAATCGCATCAAGTCGTTGGTAATATGTATGCCAAGGTATTAAAACCCCTCCTCCGCTCTCACCACCTCACATCCAGTGAGGGGAAATCTCCTCTCAACACACAAATTATTGACTTTGTCCAATTAATTGTATAGCCCGAATATTTCCCAAAATGAGAAAATATGTTTAAAACTCTATTTATTGAAGATTTGGGCGATGCTAAATGCAACAATATGTCGTCTGCATAGAGGGAAATACGATCTTCCCAGCCTTCCGTCCATCACAGGCCTCTTATCAAAGGATCTCTTCGTATCCATGATGCTAAAGGTTCAAGTAGTAAAGCAAAAAGCAATGGCGACAGGGGACAACCCTGCATCATCCCTTGTCCTAGGGCGAAGACTGGGTATTTTTATTGTTTACTACTACCTGCGCTAATGGACCTTTGTATAGGAGTCTAATCCAGGTCGTAAAGTTGGGGCCGAAATCCATTTTATTCAAAACTGCAAATAGATAGGGCCATTCGATTGTATCAAAAGCCATCTTGGCATCTAGGGACACCACTACGGCATCTTCCCTTAATGTTTCGACTCTTCCTAATGCTCCATGCAGTCGACGAGATTGAGTGACGTGTTCCTTTCCGGCATAAAGCCGGATTGATCAGGGTGTACCGATGTCGAGATGACCTGTGTTAAGCGTGTAGCGAGAAGCTTTGCTAAGATTTTAGCTTCTGCATTAAGCAGTGACCTGGGTCGGTATGAGGATAAAGCCGGATTGATCAGGGTGTACCGATGTCGAGATGACCTGTGTTAAGCGTGTAGCGAGAAGCTTTGCTAAGATTTTAGCTTCTGCATTAAGCAGTGACCTGGGTCGGTATGAGGAGCATTTATTTCTAGGCTTACCGTCTTTATGAATGACTACTATTGTGGCCAGTCTCTGGTCCAGTGGAAGTCTACCCTCTTCTCGACTCTCTATATACATATCTCTCAGGTAGGGGGCTATTTTATTGGGAGCCAATTTGTAAAGTTCTATTGGGAGGCCGTTAGGTCCCATCGTTTTTCCAGCCTGTAAACCTCTGATGGCCTGCGCTACTTCTTCATTCGTTATGTCACTTTCTAGTAATATTAATTCGTCAGCAGCTAGGGATGGGAGGGGCATATCTGCAATAAGGCTCTTGATTCCTCTTCCGATCAGTATTAGTGGGGGTATGAATTTGTGCATAGTTTGATGCGAATTCCTCAGATATTAATTGCAGATCACGTAGTATTTCTCCACCATCCGCTACGAGCTCTGTTACTAGTCTATTCGCTTGGTCACGCTTGTCGAGCCATGCCCGTAACTTCCCTGCCTTATCCCCTACCTCGTATATCTTGTTAAGTGTGGCTCTATTTAGTGCTTTTGCGGCATTGGTGACCAGGTCTTTATGTTCTCTCTGGTTTGTGTTTGATCTCACCAGTTTCATCCCCTCTCAACTCACCCTCCAAATTCAAGATGTCCCCTTCTAGTTTGACGAGCGCCGCTCGTTTCTCCTTTCGGACCCTGCTACCAAGGAAATGGCATGTCCTCTCACTGCTATCATAAAAGCTACCCAGAGTGTCAGGGCGGATTCCACCGAACCTTCATTCTCTTGGAAATAAAGCTCTATTCCTCTGTCACTCCTTTTTTAACTGATGGGATTTTGAGACTCCATGGATTCACTGGTGCTATCTTCCCTGCTCGCTGTTCTCCTACTACAACGAGAGCCCATACCAGGGAGTGATCAGAGATACCCCTTGCCAAGTGGCATACCTCCTTTATTTGCCTCATTTGTTCGGCTGGAGTGAGTATGTAATCTATCCTGGAAAGGCTATTGTGAGCACCCGAGTGAAATGTATATTGTAGCTCCTCTGGGTGGTGGGTTTGCCACGTGTCCACCAACCCCATTAAACCTAGGAATTCGTGGAAACGCGCCTGTGGATGTTGTGAGCCCCGGGGGGGTTGGCAGTCAAGCTGTCCCGATAAGGCTGTATTAAAGCTCCCCCTCGCCCCCCACCAGGAGTCGCCCCTCGGGGAGATTTAGCAATAGGCCTTCCAAATCCTTAAGAGCTAGTGCGTGGAGTCCCGGAGGGTCATACATTGTTACTATAGCGAGTGTCTGGCCCTCCCAGCTCCGGGCAGCCACGGCATATCTGCCCTGTGTATCATACCAGGTGCAATCTATCAACAGGGGAAGGCCTTTCTCATCAAGATCCCCACTCCTCTGGATCCAGTAGTAAATCCGGAGTGTACTACTAATTTGTATCCCCAATGATTCAGGGCTTTACATGTATTGCCAACTAGGTGTGTCTGCTGAAATAGAACTAGGTTGAGGGAGTGTCGTTTTATGTACTGGAGTACAATTTCCCGCTTGAGCTAGTCCCCCAGGCCATTAACATTCCAGGATAATACCCTAAATCCTTTTCCTACGAACGGGCCCATCTTGGCTTGTTTAGGATTCTCCCGGTGTTATCAGACCCCCCCTTGGTGGTCAACAGTCTGGGCGATACTCAGACACTCAGTCACACCTTCCTGCCCCTGTTGACTCTGTTGTGTGTGCGGTGGTGCTTCAAGGGAGTGGGTAGGTCCATGAGCGCTCATTGTGCTGATCACTGTGCATTGTCTCCTTGCTAACCTATCTCTGACATCCGGGTCATCTAAGCTATAAACTAATCCCCAAAACACCCAAACTCCCCCGTCCCTGAAATCCGGGCTTAAAACTACCCATGTCCCCAACTAAGCAGAGTGCCTGACCACCTGTACTATTTACTACGTTTGTTTCTGCACTTTACTATTTATAATTACAGGACATTGTCACGTGTCCGGCTTTGGACCTCACAGGTTTGCATTGAAAAGGGCTTGGCTCGTTACCGACTGTCCTTGTGATGGACTCCAAACATCTGTTACGCCCAGGACCCCCTCAGCTGCCCGTTCCCTCCAGGTTCTCGAATCTGGTCGCCATCGTTCCTCGTTCTTCTGGGCCTGTTTGTCTTTTAGGAGGTTTCTCCCGCCACAGACTGGGGCCCCTCCCTGCCACCGCTCTCCATCCTTCCAGCCATTGTCTTCCCCTCCGCTTCGATTCTCAGTCTCGCTGAAAACAGCATCGAGTATTTCAACCCCTTGTCCCTTAGTTCTTTTTTGACTCCCATAAAGGATTGCCTCTGCTTCTGGACCTTTAATGTGAAGTCGGGAAAGAAGGTTATTGCGCTGTTCTCATATTCGACCGGAGGAGTGCTGCAGGCCGTCTGCAACACAATGTCTCGGTCTCGAAAATTGAATAGCCTAGCCAGCAACGGCCTGGGGGGCTCTGGTTTCGGCCTACCGCCTGGTATCCTGTGTGCTCTTTCCACTGAAAAAAAGTTTGAGAGCCCCCTCGGTTGTAGATGTTTGGTGAATAGTTCTTCGACAAAGAGGTCAGCCGTGCGTTCAGGGACCCCTAGGATTCTCACATTATTGCGACGTGATCTACCCTCGTAATCATTTAGTTTACTCTCCATGATTTGGCTGGCGGCCTGTAGTTCCTTGAATTGTCGTTGCATTGTTCCTGTATCCTGTTGGACAGCTACCATTAGACTTACTAGTAGTCTCTAATGCTCGTAAGACAACTAACTCACAGACCTATGCAGATGCACCTCCATCAGCAAAGAGTCTAAATTGATCAACGCATTTGGTAAAAGGGTGGCCGCTCAAGCCACTAACCACTGGCGCATTGCCAACACACAGGGCCTCCTAGCTAGGTATGACATGGCACACTGGGACGAGATGGAAGGCCTACTTCAATACCTCCCAGAAGAGCACAAAAAGAAAGCACAAGAGTTGGTTCAAGAAGGCAAACTCGTATCTAATTCCTCCATTAGATGTGCTTTAGATGCGGCTGACACTGCAGCAAGGGGAGTTACCAACAGCATTCTCGTACGTCGAAATGCTTGGCTTAGAATTTCAGGTTTTAAACCTGAGGTCCAGCAGTCTATTTTAAATACCCCTTTTGACAAGAAACATCTTTTCGGACCTCAAGTAGATGAGGCCTTAGAAAAGATGAAGAAAGACACAGACGTGTCAAAATCCATGATAGCGCTTCAGTCCTCATCAAACAGAGGCTCCTTTTGCCGCTAATTTGATTGAGGAGGGTCCAAAAGTACATCCTCAGACCCTAACACTTCCTCTTATATATGTCAAACACACAAACCTCTTCCTCTAGAGGCTTCTATAGAGGAGGGTACAGAGGAAACAGCTTCAAAGGTAGGGGTAAGAGCACGTCAACGTGTAACTCCCCTTTCCCCAATAAACAGTGGCTTGCCTACACTTCCCCCGATCATTTAATACCTGTCGGGGGAAGACTTCAACAATTTCTCCCCATTTGGCAATCCATAACATCAGACAAATGGGTGCTAGACATTATCTGACATGGTTATTGACTGGCGCTCAACAGCAATCCTCCCAATATTCCACCTAGCACTCACAAACTCTCGACGGAGCACCTGCAGCTCTTCAAACAAGAGGTACAGGCTCTTTTAACAAAAGGAGCTATAGAACCAGTTCCGTTACAGTACTAAGGTTCAGGAGTTTACTCTCTGTACTTTCTAATCCCCAAAAAGGACGGCTCCTTAAGACCGATTTTAGACTTAAGGACGTTAAATCTGTACATACTGTCAGAAGACTTCCACATGGTCACGCTTCAACAAGTGCTTCCACTTCTACAGCAAGGCAATTTTATGTCCACACTGGACTTAAAGGACGCATACTTTCACATTCCGGTTCACCCAGCACATCACCAATATCTGAGATTTCTGATAGCAGGAAAACACTATCAGTTCAAAGTACTCCCATTCGGAGTAACTACTGCTCCCAGAGTGTTCCCAAAATGTCTAGCAGTAGTAGCAGCACATCTCAGAAAACAACAGATTCATGTTTTTCCATACCTAGACGACTGGCTCATCAAAGCCAGCACACACCAAAAGTGTTTACAACACACTCAGACTACATTAGACCTACTCCACCAATTGGGTTTCACGGTCAATTCGAAGAAGTCTCATCTTCAGCCTTCACAAATGCAATCCTATCTGGGAGTGACTATAAATACTTACACAGCTCTAGCCTCTCCTAATGCAGCCAGAATTCAAAATATTCAAACTCTGCTACTACAGTTTCATACCAATCAATACTTAGCAGTCAGGACTTTCGTGCAACTGTTAGGAATGATGGCATCATGCATTGCAATAGTGCCTCTTTCAAGGTTGCACATGCGTCCGCTACAATAATGCTTAGCACGTCAATGGAATCAGTCTCAGGGTCAATCAACAGATATAGTGTTGGTAGACAGCCGCACCCATCACTCTGCAGTGGTGGAAAACACAAAACTTATAAAAAGGGCAACCCTTCATCGACCCTGTTCCACAGATCGTTCTAACAGCAGACCATCTCTCACAGGTTGGGGTGCCCATCTTCACAATTTGACAATTCAAGGTCTATCGGACAACAAGTACAAGAGTCTTCACATCAACTATCTAGAGTGTCTAGCTGTGAATCAAGCACTGAAAGCTTTTCAGTCTCACCTCATAGGGAAAGTTGTCCATGTCCGCACGGACAATACGACAGCTATGTACTATTTACAAAAACAGGGAGGGACACACTGTCTGCAACTGTCACGCCTCTCTCAGACCATTTGGCGTTGGGCAATCTATCACAAAATTGCTCTTCTGGCAGAACACCACCCAGTAGTGAACAATCAAATTGTCGACCTCCTCAGCAGGAGGCGGCAACAAATAAACGAGTGGAAACTTCATCCCCAAGTTCTCCTTCCATACTTTCAAGAATGGGGATTCCCACAAATAGATCTCTTCGCCACAGTGGACAACTCTAAATGCCCTATGGATGAATTGGTCAGGGATATTTGCCTGCGCTTTTCCTCCTCTCCCTCTCCTTCCATTTCTGGTTCGGAGGCTCAGGCAGACATCCCTCGCATTGATTCTAGTGGCTCCCACTTGGGCCCGTCAACCGTGGTTCACCACACTCTTGGAACTATCAGTAGTCCCACATCAAAAGCTGCATCTCAATTCCAACCTTCTCACTCAGAACCTTGGAGAAGTCAGACACCTAAACCCCAAGGAGCTCAATCTAGCTATTTGGCTCCTGAAGTCATAGAGTTTGGATACCTAAACTTGCCACCAGAGTGTATGACTATTCTTAAAGAAGCAAGGAAGCCTACCACCAGAGCATGTTATGCAGAAAAATGGAAAAGATTTGTTGTATATTGTAACAACAACACTATTGATCCACTAGATGCCTCTATCCAAAATATTATTTGTTACCTTTTGCATCTACAGCATGTTGGTCTAGCCTACACTTCCATTCGATTGCATCTTGCAGCAGTAGCCGCATATTTGCAAAACAGGCAACATCAATCTTTGTTCAAGGTTCCAGTAATTAAAGCATTTATGGAGGGCCTTAAAAGAGTAATACCACCCAGGGTACCTCCTGCACCAGTTTGGAATCTGAACATTGTGCCTACAAGTCTCATGGGTCCACCCTTTGAGCCATTATTCAACTGTCCTTTCCAGTTTCTCTCATGGAAAGTTGCCTTCCTCATTGCTATCACTTCATTGAGGAGAGTTGGTGAGCTACAAGCATTAACCTTAGAAGAACCCTTCTTTCAGTTTCATAAAGATAGAGTAGTTCTTTGCACCAACCCAAAATTCCTTCCCAAGGTGGTTTCTGCTTTTCATATCAACCAATCAGTTGAGTTACCTGTGTTCTTCCCTCAGCCTGTTTCGGTAGCAGAAAGAGCTCTTCACACACTTGATGTCAGAAGAGCGCTATTGTACTATATTGAAAGAACAAAAGATTTTTGTAAAATAAAACAACTGTTGTTGCATATGCTACACCTCATAAAGGTAATCCTATCTCTAAATCTGGTATTTCAAGATGGATCGTAAAATGCATTCAAACTTGCTATGCTAAAGCTAAAAGAACTTTATCTATACCTCCTAGAGCACATTCCACTTGTAAAATAGGAGCATATATGGCCTTCTTAGGTAACATCCCTATAGCTGACATTTGTAAGTCAGCAACATGGTCCACACCACAAACATTTACCAAACACTATTGTGTGGATGTGTTAGCACGTCAACAAGCCAATGTAGGGCAAGCAGTGCTAAAGACACTTTTTCAAACAACTGCAACATTTACCGGTTAGCCACCACTTTGGGAGAATACTGCTATATAGTCTATGCAAAGCATGTTAATCTACAGCACACGTGCCTCGAACGAATTATGTTACTTACCCAGTAAGCATCTGTTCTTGGCATGTAGAGCTGTAGATTCACATGCACCCTCCCACCTCCCCGGGCACCTGTAGTTGTTGCAGTCTTGCATTAGTTACGTTACATACGCATGGACATCTCTGTACTACACTCACTTACTCCATTCTCACCCTCTTTCTGGAAAACAATCTAACAATGGAGTCGATGCCCACGCGCAGTATCACCAAAAGGAGGAGTCACCTTACCTCGGGACTGGAAAAGACTTCCTCGAAGAAAAACAACTTGCAAACATCCGGCCCCAACACTAGATGGCAGGAGTATGCAAAGCATGTGAATCTACAGCTCTACATGCCAAGAACAGATGCTTACCTGGTAAGTAACATAATCCTTTTGCAACCATGGTATCCAGACCATAGAAATTTGTTTTGTATCTTGAGAGTTAGTGTTCCCCGAACCCAATTATTACAGTTTTAGGCACTAGTTGGAGTGCCACCCCTAAACACTAGTAGTCATCTCCCTTTCAATGTATTCCCAGTACTGCTTAATATGGGTACACTCCCACAGCCCATACATGAGGGTGCCTTCCACTGCTGTATATTTAAAGCTGGAGTCTGTAGGGGACAGGCCAATTTTGTAAAGTTGATTCCTATGTTAGTATGCCATGTGCAGCATTTTTAATTGGATTGATCTAATATTTGGCCTCATAGCAACTCCTCTCTGGTGTCAGAGCACATCTTCTCAATGATTATCTATCTCTCCCAAGTCTCTAGGCAGTTTGTCCTTCAGGCATTGTAGGTTGTCAGGGATGGTTTTAATAATTATTTTGCAGATTAGTGAAATGCCCCCCTTAGTCGAGTTTTCACCTAATAGACATCTATCCAGAGGGGATTCCTCTTCCATTATACAGATAGTGTAAGTATGTTTTTTCCTCCCATTTCCTGTCAGTCGATTCCTACGGACGGGCCATCCAACTGCTGAAATACCACTGCCAACGGAGAGGCCCAATAATAGTACCTCATATTGGGAAATGCTATTCCTACTAAATAAGTTGTTCTGTATAGATCTGATAGTGTTATTCGCAGGTTATCTCCATCCAACTGCAAAATTCTCATTTTTCCCTCCTGTTTCTTAAAGAACGGGTCTGCAAGATAGAATGGGGTATTTTTTGTTACATAGGTTAGGATCAATAACAAGGTAATTTTAAAGAGTTGCTTTCCCTAGGGGTGGCAACAATAATGCCTGCCAATGTGATACCTCCTCCCTAAATCTTTGTAGGGTAGGCCTCAGATTCTTGTCCCTGAAGACTTTTGTGGTTAACATGAGTGTAATACCAAGGAATCTGAACCCGTCTTCCCTAACCCTTAGTTTGGACGTAATTACCTCTTCATTGTCTCTTCTGTGTCCTTAACAGTATGGATTTTTGCCAGTTAATTTTGTATCCTGATACTATTTGGAACGCGTCAGATAACTTCATCAACATTGGTATGGTGTTTATGGTTATGTCACGTAGAGAAGGATGTTATCTGTGTAAACTATACTGTGTCCTCGCTCCCCGATTGCAATTGAACCCCTGATTCTCCCCACAGTCCTGTATTCAGCAAGCAAGAGGCCATGCAAAAAGGATGCGGTACAAGGGGCATCTATGTCTTGTTCCCCTACTTAGATTTATCATGGCTAATGTTGTGCCTTTCACCCTTACTTTGGCCACAGGATGAGTATACAGGAGCTCACTCATGCCTGAAATTCTTGACCTATGTGGAACCTCTCAATTATCCCGAACAGATATCTCCTTTGAAAGTAGTCAAAAGTCTTTTGGCGTCAAATGATAATATTGCTTTGGGTTCACTCGCTCTCCCCATCCATCCAGACATTTGTGCACTCATTGAATAATCATTCTTGTAGAGACTTGACATTAATTCCATTTGATCCAAATGTACCACTTTCTGGATAACTCTTACTAGTTTGCCAGGTTCTTAGCTAGTATTTTAGCCGCAATATTGAAGAGGAAGCTAGGTTGGTGGGAGGAACAAGTGTTCCCTGGCCTGCACTCTTTGTGTATCACAACTATTGTATCTTTTAGTTGAACATGTCCAATAGGTGTGTGGTCAAAAGAGAGGCGAACCTCTTGTCTAACTCATCCGGCATACTGTTCGATCTCAGGGTTTTCCCTACTCCCATTTGCCAAATGACCTTCTACTACCCTTCTATTCTATGGGCGAATCCACTTCTGTTGCTACATCATCCATCAGTTTTGCTATGGCCTTGTGTTGAAAGAGAGCTGCAGGACCAATATCCATCCCGTTCTCTTCGTCAACATAAGGTCTGCGTAGAATTGTGCAGAGGTTTGGGCTATTACATTATCCTCTCAAAACTCCTATCCCCTACTTTTTAGGTCGAGCCTCGAGTAGCGCGCAAGCGCTGCTAGGCGAAGACTTTATGTAGGGGGTTTCAAAAGCTGACCACACGCTCGTGCGTCGTGGCCTTTTACCTGCGGTTACGCGCGCCGCAAACATGTGTTTCCAATTATCGTGCCCAGACGCGGGCGCGATAATTGGAAACACATGTCTGCCGCGCGCGTA
This sequence comes from Calotriton arnoldi, assembly GCA_963921515.1. Classification (NCBI taxonomy): domain Eukaryota; kingdom Metazoa; phylum Chordata; class Amphibia; order Caudata; family Salamandridae; genus Calotriton; species Calotriton arnoldi. Next base: position 137,322 of record CAWUFW010016894.1, read on the forward strand.
ATCGCAGGCAAAAGGCCACGACGCACGAGCGTCTGGTCAGCTCTGCAGGCTGCCGCGCTCGCTCGCCCCCGCTCCTCTCTTGTTTGTGTATGTGCTTGAGGGATTATTTCCAGGTGTCAGAGTTCTTCTACTCGCCTCTTCCTGGACAGTCCTGTTGATCGCCCAAGCTTAATCTCTCTCTTCCGAGCAAAACACGGCTCCGCATGTCCGCGATTAGGTGCCTGCGGGCTTTGATAGGTTAGAATAAGGTGATTTATCGCTGTTATTTTTCGGTGCTCCTCTCCCTTACCGCGCTCGCCTCACACTTGCTGTCAGTTCGCTTTGTCGTTAAGGAGAGCTGACAGCTCCGTTATGGAGCCTGGGCTCGAAGGCAAGAGTTGCTCTGACGAGCTGCCTCGGCCTTCCCGCGCCACGCCGCCTCTGACAGCCAGCCGCCCCCCTTGGGAGCACGGGACATGGGTCCGTGGAGCCTGACAGGGGCCCGCTGGAAATGCTGTGGGCTCTGAGGTCGAACTGGTAACTAGGGTGTCTATAGAAACGCGCCGGGCTGATTTCATGGGGGGCTGAACTCAATTTGAAGTTGCGGACCAATAAGCAGAGCTCCCGAATGATGGCGTCGCGTGGCGCTCCGTGAAGGCCGCAGGGTCATACGAGGTACTAATAGCCTCTCTTCAGCAGAGGTCAGGAGATGCCCGCTACATGCCCTCTGGTGGAATAGGATTTTTTTTTTTTTGAGAAGTCGGCTTCATGGTTGGCAGTCAATAGCAATTTATTCTAAATCTAAGTAGGGCAAGCCGTAGCACGCAATGGGTGCAAATTATGTCTGTCAAGCTGTTTCTTTGACGTAGGTTCTAAATTAGAATATTCTGAATAGATCGCAGTAAAATGAACTAAATCACTTTAAGGCGCCACAATGCATGTTGTGCAAATTCAGACACTGTTTTTCGTTGTCTTCAATCTAATAAAAGCTTAAAAAAATCAAAACTTTCAAGAAATGCATGAATTGTTAACATAAGTAACAAGCATTGGCATAGCCAATAGGTCTCGCCTTTGGGACCTTATAAGTGTTTAGCCATGCAACAGTTGATGTTGTTGCACCAAGGATATTGTGCTGCATAACTAAATACTTATAAGGTCCCAAAAGCGAGACCTATTAGCTATGCCAATGCTTGTTTTAACTGCCTCTACCCACCACAGACCCTTTTAGTTTCTAGTGAGCCATGTTATTACCTTCCGTGTTTCGTTGCCTGACACACAGCTGGGTGGCTACGTATTGGGCTTTAGCTGCATTATTTACTATTGTCTTGTACTCCTCTCTTGCTTTCTGTTTGCTTTTGTCTGCATGGGTCATTGTTGAGTAAGTGCATCTCTTCAATTTATTTCCGCTCTTGTTCCGTAGTTCCCACCTTTTCCAATTTAAATGTGCTTACTAAACTGGTCTGGGTAATTTCTTTCTCCCTCAATAATGTCTTGCAGCCCTTCCAGAGCATTTCAGCCTTTTCTTCAGACCCTTTGTTTTCCTCAAAATATAACTTGGTGGTCTCATTTAGTGTCTCCATTATCAAGGTGTCTTGGAGATCCCAGGATTTAAGGGTTTCATTTACAAAAAACAGTTGCACATTTACGAATAGAAATTAATTTTACGAACCTACCTATGTACTAATAAGTCAGTTTACAAAATTCTAAATAATAGTAGGGTGCAATTCGACCTTTCTCATGAATATGCATGAGGCAAAGCCTCCTTTGCACGAGAGTTTAATTTTTGGGACCTACCAGCGTTTCGTACATTAGCTGAATCGGTGAAAGTTTCTGCTTGGTCGGAGGTGGTTGTGAGACCCTTGGAGACCTGTACCCCAATGCCGAATGTATTACTTTTGAGGTGGCGCAGGAGGCCTTTGGAGAGGTGTGGTGCAGCGGCCAGGGCAGCTGACTTCGGAGCACAGGGCTCACGGTTCGATCCCCGGCTCCGACGGCAGCTCAGCTCAGCACCATGTGTCTCTGGACAATAGCTCACTTAATTTCCACGACGGCCCCCAGCGCCTTGAGACCCGTAAGGGTGAGTAGTTCGCTCTTTACAAATACGGATTTATTTATTTGGATTAGGGAATGGGCAATTCTTAACGCAGGATAGCTGCCATAGTTCGGGAGATATGGCCCATGTTCCCTCCTGCTACGCCCACTTGACTTCTGTTCCGAGTGTTGTTAGAGCTGGGGGGGAGGCATCACTTGGTTTCGCATCTATATAAAGCCATGATAGCCGATGGAGCCCATACACCATTTCCTGACAGGGCTGCCTGGAAGGAGGCGTTGGGGGTGCCATTGGAGGATGTGCTGTAGTGTAGGTCCTGTGCCCTGTTCCAGTTTGTTTCCTGTAATGCACAACTTAAATTAGTCCATTTAAATTTCTTGCTCCGAACATATGTAACACCAGTGCTGCTTAACAGAATAGATCCCAGTAGACATTGTGGTTGCCATCGGTGCCAGGCTCCGGTGGCAACTTTCCTACACCTTGCATGGTCCTGCCGACTGGTGCACTCAGTCTCGACGTCTGTTGTGGCCCGAGTGGCTACGGTGGTTAGAGCGCCAATGGTGATGGACCCGATTGTATGCTGGGGGATGTTCGACGGCGTAAGGGTAAATAAATGCCGTTTAAATTCTTGCATCTGCTGTTGTTACTGAAAGAAGAGTGGCAATCACCTGGATGGGGCAAGTTGGAGCAAGTATGGTACTGCCCACTCACTGTCAATAAGTAGGCAGTTGCGGAAGAAGTACGCCTTAAAAAGTGTCTTCATGATGGGAAGGTGGAAGAGGACTTGCAAGTTTGGGGGGCGATGCTGAATAAGTTTGCAGGTCAAGGAGGGTCGCAGGTCACTACGTCAGACGACGAGGTGCACTCCCCTCACACTTCCAATGCTTCAGCCCCTGCAGCGCCTTGAGGGGAGATTATCGGGACATAATGCTTGTGTATAAATATAGGGTGTGCACTGTGTTATCCTACTGCTTCAGGTCAGCTGTTTGAGGGTGGTTGATGTTTCTTGTTGTTTTCTTTTTCCTTGTATTATTACTTCTTGTAGAAAACAATAAAAGATGTCTAAAAATTAAACAATATGTATGAGGCAAGTTGAAAATTGCCACCCACTTTTAGTATCGAATCACAGGCATGGTGGCCTGCTGGGGTCAGCAGATCACGTTGTTTTTGATTGCTCCAAATAAATATATTTTTTTTAATGCAGCCCATTTTCCTAAAGTATATTACAGAAGGTGTTTTAGCTGTTGCAAACCTTCAGATTTACACAATCCGAAGGTTTGAGACTGTTAAAACACTTTGCAAGTTAGGCCCTTTGTCTCCACATGCCAGCTCCTCTCCCACCCTCTCTCCGAATTGTGCGTGCCATTGGTGAATAGTCAAAAATACCTCTTGCCTTGAATTCTACATCCAGTATCAGAGGCAGTTTCATACCTGGGATGAATATGTAGACCAGTCTGGCGTATGTATTGTATGTTCCTGAGAAATACAAGAATTGTATCTCTTCTGCGTGCACTCTCTTCCAGACATCCACCAATCCCTAACCCCTTGCGAATTGTGCTAGGTGTGTTTCCTCTCAGCTCCTGAATGCAAGGCATCTATAGATCTATCTTCCTTTTTTTCCCTCTCCTTCTCGTTCTGTGCCTCCGTCTGGGGTATCTAATGTCTATGTGCTGTTTGTTTCTACCTACTTTTCCTTCAATAACTTCTTCAGAAACAAGAACCGGAACTCCTGATCCCCCTTTATTGTAACTTGTACCCCCCTCCTCCAACAAACCCTTCCAGCATTTGGATCCAAAACTGCTCCCCTGGTAAGTCTGGAAGTGTCAGCCTTCCTGCCCTCTATGAACCTAAACTTAGTGGGTTGGTGTGTAGGGACCTTGTTTGTACACCAAGTCATTTGTAACCTCTGCTCTGGTATATCTCTAGATCAGGTAGACCCAGAGTCTGCCACGTATCTTCTATTCTCTGCCCGTTCAGACGAGCGTCCTCCTTGGTTGTTCCTTTCGCCTCCCCTATCTTTCCTGTTTTAACCGGTCTGTGCCATGAGTCTCTTTGTCCGTTCTCTCATCTCTCATTGTTGGTCATGTTGACTTTGATTCTGTTTTGTTCCCAAAGTTGTTGTTGCCTCTGCATCATGTCTTCATGTCATGTTCGATGTGCACAGTTCTCTCTTGGTGGCTCACTCTTGTGTTTCGCAGAAGTATGTTGTGTTGCTGAAGATTATTTTGAGCTTTGTCAGGAAGAAGAGCATGTACTGTTGGCCCATTGTGTTTACTTTATTCTTGACGTTGTCAAAGTTTTTTATTACTTCAACACTTTTTGGGTGTAGAGGATGAAAAGACCTTTATGTGGGTGGATTCATGTCACTTTTCTAAGTTTCCTGGAAACTCTCAGGATCATGTCCCAATCCTTTTAGTTGAAAATTTTGAGGATAATCAGGTGCAGCACTTCTCCTGATGGAGGCCTCTGAAACGGGCCCTGTAGGCTCTTTTATCCATGAAACAGTGGGACAGTTCTTCCGGTGGTATCAGTGTTCCAAGCTGCTTTCCCAGAAATTGCTCCATTCCCTCCGGCAGACCCAATATTCAGAACTGCTGCTTATGGTCCTTCCCTGCACCACCTCTGCTCTCTCTTTATATGTTTTGGTTGCAGCTTGGAGTTTGGTCATATTTAGCTTTGCTCCAAACGTTCAATCTGGATATCCTCTCTTACATGGCTGTGACTCTTTCCACTACTTTTCTTAAGTTCCCAGCAGACCAAATTTACGTTGCTTCCCATTTCTCATATTATGTCTTCAAGTACTAGTCTGGTCTGGTGAAATGCTTGCAGGATGGCAGACACAGCAGGAGTTCTATTCGTCTTGGGCCCTGAGCCTGCGTTCAACTGGTTTATGTATTGAGGCATTAGCCAGGGACTGGGCAGATTATCTGCCGAATTTGTCTTATTTGCCCTGTCCTGTGGGCACTCCCTCTTTCATTTTGATCATGATTAACTAAGATATGGACTTTGTTTCAGAGGAAGCAGAAAGAGAGATAAGTCACCCATCGCCTGTGCTTCTTTGTAGTTTCTGGGTCATGTTTCCAGGACTGGTCCCTCCGGTCTGTTCTCCCGAAGGGTTTTACACTGAGACCTCCTTAGTTTGTGTAGTTGAGTTTCCCTCTTGCAGAAGGTGGGGTCGGAATGGTCTAGTTCACAGGGAGGGTTATATAATACACTGTAGATTGGTTACCTTGCCTTAACCATAGTCTTCCATGATATTGGGGTGATATTAAGATCTACAGGCTCGCATCTGCTATCTTTGCCGACTGGCTCTGCCCCTATGAAACTGCAGCCTTGATTGAGGTTTTTTTGCAACGAAAAGAAGACTGGACAGGCCACATGGCCCTGCAGACCATATCTCCCATGAACATCTACTTTATGTAAAAAATATAATGCAGGAGAAGGCACAGATGTGCATTCTATTTTGTTGGAGTAGGCAGGATGGGGAGTGGGGGTTAGACTAGTTAGTCCTAGTGTAGCTGTCTGTCACTGACAGTGTTGGAGGCTTTAAGGCAATCAGTTGGTAAATGTTAAAGGGGTAGATGAGTGGAAGCTTAGTGGGCAATGTTACAAAGGGGTGTTGAATAAAAAGAGGGCTAAAGATCAGAGATTCCCAGGTGTAGTGTAAGGTCATGGTGTAAGTATTGTAAAGCTGTGACTCCACTTTCGGTCACTCTTCCTATCAAAGTAAAACAGCAAGGTGGTAATGCAGCTTTTGTGTAATGATTACTGGTTAAAGGTTGCAATGCCAGTTGAACTCTTTACAAGTAAAATAAATTGCTACAGAGATATGTATGTTATGTTATGTTGATTTGTATAGCACACTAATCACCTGAGAGGGTATCTAGGCGCTTGGGCAAGGTGTGTGGTCCTAAGGTGCTTATATGTAATCTTGAGGCCACTGTTTCTTATTCCACTAACATAACTCAGGCGGTTGATGTACTTTTTGACTGCTACCCCTGTGGACCAATGCCTCCCTCACCTCCTCTTGTGACATAGGACTTAAATCATGCTGGTATATAAAAGCTGCAGTGCCATCTTGTCTTGCATGCTGTAGTCCTTACTTCTGGCAAGGAGCTTCAACCAGGATCAGCAGGAGAGTGAATTTGAACACCCTCTTTGACTTTCCTCATTCATATAAGGACATGACAAACATGGCTGCAGTCCAGACTAACAAGAAAATCCGGTTCCTTAAAAGTACCATGATACAAAAGAAAACAGCCCTAAGAGGATGGAATCCCTCATCTTGCTTCTCAGTTGACGAATTTTACATATCTTAATAAAAATTTCTTGTATTGAGCCAGTTGTGTATCAGTTCAAGAAAGAGTCTAATTCATTTGATATCCCATGGTCAGCTTTCTTAGACAGCTATCGGTACTATTGCCAAAATCAAACTTAACTTTACATCATAAAAAAATTAATGAGTTTCACTGTATCTGAACAGTTTTACCCATTCCCTCGCCCACCCTCCACTACTAATGTGTTACACTGTTGAGTTTATAAATATTATCAGAATGGGCTGAATGTAGTCTATCCACTTGCAATGAACACGTCTACTGTTTGATGGCTGTAGATTCACGATCATATATTTATTTCCAGTGAGTGGTTATTGTTTATATAATTTGTTTTCCTCAATTAAAAATATGAAAATGACACCAACGTTTAGTACTGTGATGCCTGTTGTGGCAAGTGGCCTTAACTGTGAATGTCCAAGGTTGTTCAAACATTGAGAAACAATATTCAGGCAGAGCTGTGTCTTTCAGGAGGTGTGTGGAAAACACAGAATTTAGGGCAAGCAGATAAAGCGCAATACTTCAAAATACTTCTGATCCAAAATTCATTTTTAACAGAAAATCAATTTAGCATGCATATTTCCAGATATGTAGCAACATTTTTAAAAATGCCTGAATCTCCTGAAGGAGCCAGAGTTAACTTAAATCAGGAGTGTCCAAAAAAGTTCCAGGAGGGATGGATCCATTCCAGATTTTCAAGATAGCCATTGACAGGGTAAATTATTTCCATTTTGATTTAGTGTATTTAAAGGTATATAATACAGAGATTCTTGACATATGCAATTTTAAACAGGTCTCCAATTGTCTTACTACTGTGTTACTGTGACATCTCTAGTCAACTGTAATAAGAAAATGAAATAGCTGCTCAGCTGAACTAAGACAACTGGAAAGAGCCTGGCACAAAGCTCATAAAAGTACTGATAAAATTAGCTATACTAAACAACTATGCAAATATAATTACTTGATTCAGAAAGCCAAATGAGAATATTTCTCAAAATTCTGAATGCTCCTAAAATATGACAGGAATTTGGTTGTAAACTCCTTAAAAAATGCACAGTATCTACTTCACAACTACTATTCAACAATCTGGTCAACTTTGTTTTACTAAGAAAATTGAGATTATTAAAGAAGAACTCTGGAAAAGAAGCTAATGGAACTCCTAAAGATCAGTTTCCGTAACCATCCACACAATTGATAGAGTTTAAATGTTTCTCTCCCACTGAGTATGACAGTCTGAGTATAAAAGCATGTCCTTCTAGATCTCTTAACACCGCCTTACCAGGCCGCTACAGGAAAGCAATAAAAGCTGCTATTAATCTTTATCTATTGAATATAGAAAGTGGTGTCGTTCCTGGGTGTTTCATACATGCTTTGGTATGTAAAGAAACCTTCTCTGGACCCAAATGATCCTTCAAATTTCAGACCTGTCTTCCTCCTGCTTTATCTATGCAAACTGAGAGAGTAGACTATTCCCAGCTACAAACTATTTTTGAAGCAGAGAACCTCCTGAGCCTCATACAAGCAGGCTTCAGGCCAGTCAAAAGGATTGAATTGGTGGTCCTGTCAGTGGTGGATGACTTGCACAGAGTGGTAGGCGAGGGTGACAAGGGTATATAGGTTCTCCTGGATCTCTGCCATCTTAGACACCATCGACCAATTCAAGAAAAAGTAATTTATTTGATATCCCATGGCCACCTTTCTTAGACAGCTATATATATTATTTGCAAAATAAAACTTCATTTTACAGCAGAAAAAGGAGTTTCATTGAATTTGCACTGTTTTACCTATACCTCCCTCCCCCGACCATTTTACCACTCCATTCTGATACGAAGACTTGGAAATATGGTTATGGTTAGTGCTGTCTCCTCCATCCTGGAGGAAAGATCCAAATCAATCATGATGCAGCAGTTCTCCCCACACAAAAAACATTAGTTGGGGAACACATTTTTGTTTACTTTATATCTGTGTCCCTTGATGATTTGTTACTGGAGTTCAATACTAAAATATATTTTTATGCTCATGATTTGTAGCTTGTGCTTAAATTACCCTTCAATTTTGCTGAAACTGAAGCAGACATTAGCCAGATTCTTATGCTTACTCAAGACTGAATGACTAACAATTTATTTAGGTTAAATCCATCAAAAACTTAAATATTGCTCATCTTTAAGAACATATTTAGCTGGAATGATATTCTGTGGCCATCATCTTTGGGTAACCGCCCCCCAACCTGTGACAAAGGTCCGTAATCTAGGCATTGTTCTTGACTCTCACTTATCTTCAGAGCAATGTTTTTCTGAAGTATCAAAATATTTGGGCCGATTCACAGAACTAATCTGAGACAAAATCCTAAATTTACTACTTTTGGTATTCACAGAAGGCATTTAGTAGTAGTAAAGTTAGGATTCCTAACTTTACTACTAAACTGAGACAAAATCCTAACTTTATGACTTTCGGTATTCACAAAAGGGATTTAGTAGTAGTAAAGTTAGGAATCCTAACTTTACTGCTACTAAATGCCTTCTGTGAATACCAAAAGTCGTACGTTTAGGATTTTGTCTCAGATTACTTTTGTGAATCGGGCCCCTTGCTTTTTCCATCTTAAAACTCCTGAGCGCATCCTTCCATTCGTATCATTAGCCCATAAAGTAATGGTAGCTAATGCCTACATTAAGCCTCAATTAGATTATTGCAGCACCGTTTATTACAGCTTGCCATGGAAATCGATTAACTGCCTACAGTACATACAAAATCTAGTACCCAGACACTGTTCAATCTAAAGAAAAAAGATTATGTCTTTACTTACAGCAAGCGATTGCACTGGCTCCCAATCAAATTTAAAGTATCATGTATTCAGCATAAATGCAACTATAATAACTGCTCTTCCTTTATTTTACAAACATTGGCAAAATGTTGACCTTTTCGCTTGTTCAGATGAACAAAAGAATTCTGTTACATTGCTCACAAATATAAATTCGAAGCCTGGAGAGGATGCTTTCTAAGTAATCTCAGTCCAAGGCTCTGGAATTCTCTCCCTTTACATCTGCGAGCTGAGCCCAATTTATTAAAAATCAGAAGAAGATTAAAAACGTGGCAATGCTTCCAATAAATTCCACTTTCTTCTAAGGAAGTCCCTTTGTGCCTACAGACTTTGTTACAACTGACAGTGCACTTAACAAATAAATAATATAAATAAATAAACTAATATCTCAAATTGCATACTTCTTGATGCCAGCCAGCAAGGGAAAAGGTAGGCCACGGAACAGAATTACATGCAGTTTAAGTGGTTGGCTCTCCTTCTGAAGTACAGACATGTTTAGACATTGATTACATTAAAATGCTTAAAGTGTTTAGGAACAAATTATTGGCTGCATATTGGTATATTTCTTACACACAGCATCCATATTTATTCTGCATGTCTACAACCCTACTGTCTCCTTCCTGTAGAGGATCAGGGAAATGAAATACCCTCTGCTGTACATTAAAGGATGTTGAAAGACACCAAAGAGTTCAGTGACGTTATAAAGAAATTCACCCTCAACCTCCTTGTTACATAAAGGCACAGAACTTCTTGGCGATTGCAGTATCCCTATAATTTGCATTAGAGGCTGCTTAATTTGTAAAATAATGAGTGCCCAAAGCTCTGCTTAGCAGCCCGCGGCCCATGCACCTAAATGTCGGCGCCTTTAGTACAAAGGCCTTGTGGTCTTGAATCCACCTCATAGCCTCTTTAATCCACTACCAGACACGCCCGTCCCTTTATCTCACTCTTGCAGGTTCCTGCTCACTCCCTCTATAATGGTCTCTTGATCGTTCTCTTCCCGTTCTTTCCACTTCATTTGTTTTTCCCTCTCTTGCTCTTGATAAATGTATTATGAGGAAAAATAAATGCTGGTCCTGAAAAATTATAGTAGGTGGCCCCCACCACGGCTCATATTGAGTATTTTAACTCTTAGATTATGTGGATATCTAGAAAATGTGCATGGATTTGGACCTCCTAGTCTTGCTTTCAACACCTGTGGTTTAAACTCAGTGACAAGGTGCATGGAAGATGGTTCACACTAGAGAGGTGTTATCTAGAAACTGTGGCTGAGCCCTCTGTATGGATTGATGGGCACCTCAAAACATAGAAAGTTGATTTGTACTCAGCTTTGGAAGTAGAGGACATTGGCTTTGCCACAGCACCCAAAGAATGATTATTTAAGGCCCGGAAACATGCTTCTTTATTGCATACATTTAGAGTGCACTTGTCTATGTATACATACCTTTTGTCAAACATCATATGTATGTGTATGTTTTTATTGTAATAGCATAGCCAGTTAATAAATTTGACTTTGACCAGAATCTCAGTAGAAAATGTGTCTATGCTTGATCTGACAACAGTGCATGTCTCTCCTTGTCCTCTCTGTAGCCTAACATGCACCACCATCTAAGAAGCATTGATGCTAAAGCCATTCTCGTGGGCATTTCATTTATTAGTCATTTTCAGTGTGAATCTGTTTGTAATGAGGACAAGGGTTCTTTTTTCAACAGTTGTTTTACCTTCACATGACATTGGTGCTTTCATTTTTTGCTAACTAGGCAAGTGATGTATCTTTAAACTCAGGCCTATTTACATATTAGAAATATTTGGGATTCCTTTACGTTAGAATAATTTTCTAATGTTCTGAACCAAATTAAGGATATTTTTTTTTTTATTTGTCCTCATTTGCCTCTTAAAAAGAACACCATTCCACTTACACATTTGGGTGGAGTGTCCTGCCCTTATGTGCTGGAAACAAGAAAGAAGATTTGGGGGTTACACTCTTTGCCGCCCTCGGATTTAACCTCCCTCTTCCATAGTTCACTTTTTATCTCTCTCCGCCCGCTCCCAATTGTCTGGAAAGGAGCAGGAATCAGAAAGAAAAACAAAAGTGCCAGTCGAGGCAGAGAAAGCTTAATCATCGGACCTCTGTTTTTATTTACTTAACCTTGTTGCTCACACCAATCAAGCAAGGGAAGCCAAAAATCGTGATTCCTAAATCCCAACATATCCAGACTGGCAATATGCTTAACAGAGCGCATCCAATCATCAAAACTAGGAGGAGCCACGGCCACCCATTGTTTGCATATCTCCCTACGTGCCAGTAGCACACAGTAAAAGATCAACCTTGCCTGATTATTTGTAGTTTTTACCAGCGAATCCACGCATCCGAAAATAACTAGCATGACGCTTACCTCGATGTTAATCTCCAGCATATTGGATAAGGCCCTACTCACGTCTTTCCAGAATGTCTGGATCTCTGGACAAACCACAAACATATGTACATCGTCCTCTCTCATACTGCCGCACTTCGGGCAGGCTACTTCACCTCCTCTCCCAAACTTTGATAATCTCTGGGGGGACCAGTAGGCTCTGTGAATGGAGAAAAGATGATTTCTTCTCAGGTATGCAGGTTTAACTATTTTAAATAACATGGTCATAGATACTTGCCATTGATGTTCCAACGATGCCTCCGGCAAGCATCTTCCCCACAGTTCCGTTGGCAAGGTGAAAGCTCCGTCCTCCAGTTCAACCATCAACCAATAGATGACAGCCAGCTCCTTCTTGACTACTGTCTCTTGCATTAGTCGAACTTCCAGCTCATTTTGTTCCCCTATTATTGTTTCCGGGGCTTGGTACCAGCTCTACATTTGAAGGTATTTGAATCTGGATATTTTATGGTCTGTTTGTTGTTTACACATTTCCCAAGTAATCAGGTGACCATCTTGAATTATATGCTCCCATCGTGTAAATCCCGACTTTAATAATGGTACTGCAAGGGCATCTTTTGTCAATTCCGGAGAGCCAGGTGAGTCCCAGATAGGAGCCAGTAGACTGTAATATGGTATTTTTAAAACTTTCCTGATCTTATACCAAGTCTCAGCCAGCCCCTTCAAAATCTTTAGCCTGACCTTTTTACAATACTTGGGGTCTGCATATTTAAACAGAAACCCTTGTTTGCCCCCTGCCTCCAGACTCGACATCATGGCCCACATGCCCCCAGTCTTGGTTGGTCTTGGTGTGTTAAGCAACATTCTTGCGTTCTTCAATAAAAAGGCCCATGAGTAAAACAGCAAATCTGGCAGTGCTAGACCTCCTTTCTCCACCCCCCTTCTCAGTTTTTTCCATGCTATCCTTGGGCCTTTACTTGACCAAATAAAAGTACTGATCTGGCTTTGCATCTTCTTTAACCATTCCTTCTCAAAAGGCAGGGGTATAGTATCGAAAAGAAAAGTGAGCTTTGGGAGAACTATCATTTTAGCTAGATTTACACGTCCCAAAAGAGATAGCTGAAGATGAGACCAAATTTTTAGGAGTCCACAGACCTCTTTCTTAACTTTCTCAAAGTTAACTTTAGTTATACTGTTGACATCCTGTGATATCATGACTCCAAAACATCTAATTTCCCCTCTTCTGGCATCACCTCCTGCGTCTAAATTCCAGGTCATAATCTCCGTCTTGCCCCTGTTGATGTCATAACCCGAGACCTTTCCGAAGTCAGCCGTAAAGGTCATAATACGAGTCAGGGTGTCTTGCAGATTAGTACTGTTCTGCAAGACAAATTAAGGATTGTTGTTTTGAAATAAATAAAGAATGCGAGGCTGTAGGCTTTGCGTAATATGCATGTAACTCTGTGTAATAGGTGTTCTCATATGAAGACACACTGGAAGTGCACCTATATCCATTTCATAGATTAAGATCTGAGGCAGCACGTTTGCCTTTCGCTACGAATGAATGGGGCTTTACGTGTGTTTGTTGAATGTATTTTCAAAATAGTTTTGACTTTATCTGCAGCCTTTATTAAGCCATATTATAAAAACAAGCATTAGGTCTCGCCTATTGGTGAGCTATTGTCTTTGGCAATCGGATGGGGGTGATGGGTAACGGGGGTGGCGTGTAAGGGGAGTTGAATGGAAGAAGGTGTAGCAGCAACAACAGTGAAAATACCTCAGCGACTCCGCTTTATTTATAACATGAGGAATATTTACAGAAGCACAATACACTGACAATTGACTTACACTGCCCGTCTCTCGGAGAGACACAGCTAAGTTCACAATCTGATGTGGACTGGACACCACCGACTCACTAGGCAGAGCAGTTTAATCGACAGTGGTCTTAATAGTGCCATACTTGGTTGAGGACGACTGGCTTTTCTGGGGATGTCCAAGCATTGCTTATGGACGTGCCCTTAAATATCTCCGGTCTCTTCGGAGAGAAGGCGGATTGAGAGCTGGATTGCTTTAAGGACAGCAGAGCTACGGCCAGGTCCTTGGGCCTTTCCATTGTCCCTCGCCACCCTAGTCCGCCTTTCGCTCCATTCGTGGCCATGGAAGGGGCTTCCAGCTGTGTTTACATGCCCAGCTACTGCAGCGAGCAAGCTTCACAGCCTCTATGTGGCCAAGGATGTGGTACCCACAGACACTGTGGGTCAAGTAGCTAGCGTTCGGGCCAGTCAACCACCCCGGGCAGCTGCAGCCTCCAAGCCCTTATAGTCTGCCCCCTTATCATCATGGGCACCCATTGGGTGTCAGGAATCTGCCATCATCGGCACCACTGGTGGTCTATTACATCAGACCAATGGGTTCTGCAGATTGTCCGGAGGGACTACTCCCTCCCCTTTTGAGACTTCCCCTCCACCCATGCCACCTGCTTGCGACAGGTTGACTGAGGACCATCTATCTTTGCTCACCCAAGAAGTTGTGGCTCTCTTGGCCAAGGGAGCCATAGAAAGGGTGCCAACGGCAGAAGTAGGTCATGGTTGCTTTTCCCGCTACTTCCTGGTGCCCAAGAAAGACAGCGGCCTCCCTCCTGTCCTAGATTTGCGCCTTTTCAATTTCTTCCTTAGGAAGGAGAAGTTCAAAATGCTCATGCTCGCTTCAGTCATGTCTGCCCTGGAACTGGGAGACTGAATGCTAGTGTTGTACTTGCAGGACACATATTTCCACATTCCTGTCCCTCCTGCCAACAGGCCTTAGCTGCTCATGTTCATGGTGTGCCACGAGCACTTACAGTTCGCTGTACTCCCTTTTGGCCTTACCATCGCCCCTCGGGTGCTCATCAAGGTGATGGTGGTGGTAGCAGCTCATCTGCGGACATCCGGGGTGCCAGTCTTCCCCTAACTCAACGAATGGCTGTTGAAGGTGGGCTCACCCCAGGCTGTCGTCTCCCATCTCCAGACTACGGCAGACCTCCTGCATTTGCTGGGGTTTACTATCAGCGTGCAAAGTCACATCTGACTCCCTCTCAGACGCTCTCTTTCATTTGAGCTGTTTTGTACATGGTGCAGTTTCTGGCCCATCCTCCCGAACAGCGAGTCCAGGATATTCAGGCTATGATACTGATGTTTCAGCCTCTGTCCTGGATTTCGGTGAGACTGACTCTGAGGCTGCTGGACTCATTGCCTCCTGCATCCTGCTTGTGACACATGCCCAGTGGGACCTGAAGTTCCAGTGGGCACAGCATTGGGGAAATCTCTCTGACATGGTCAAGATCTCTGAGAGAACTGCGCAAGATCTGCAGTGGTGGTAACCAACCTGAATTGGGTCAGCAGAAGACCCCTCTCCCTTCCCCAACCAGATCTGACAGTATTGACAGATACGTTACTCCTGGGGTGGGGTGGCTATCTAGGAGAGGTGGAGATCAGAGGCCTCTGTTCTCCGGCGGAATCCGGACTCTACATCAACCTGTTGGAGCTCCATGCGATCCGGCTGGAATTAAAAGCCTTTCTACTCTCCATCAAGAGAAGGCTAGTGCAGGTGTTCACGGACGCCGCCGCCGCCATGTAGTACTGTGACAAACAGGGTGGGGTGGGGTGTGGACCCTTTGTCAAGATGCCCTGCACCTTTGGACATGGCTGGAACAGCAGGGCATATCCCTGGTGCTTCAACACCTGGCGGGCTCCCTGAGTGCCAGGGTGGACAAACTCAGCTGAAGCCTCCATACCTGAACATCTACCCAGACAAACTAGTTCTACAAATAAGGGCTTTCTTTCTGACAAAGTCATCTCTCCGTTTCATGCAGGCCAGTCCATCACCCTGCCTACCTTTTATGCTCCGCTGCATGCCTCTAAAGAAGACGAGCGACTCCACCGTCTGGACCCAAAAAGAGCATTGTCATTCTACCTTGACTGCACGAAAGAGTTCCTGGTGGACTACCAACTCTTTGTGGGGTATGTCGGAGCAAAGAAGGGAAAGACTGTGCAGAAGCAGACCATCTCCCGATGGATCGTGCTCTGCATTAAAATCTGCTGCTCATTGGCCAAGAAGCAACCCCCTGAGAGTTTGCCTACTCATTTCACCGGAGCCAAAGCTGCGACCACTGCCTTAACATGCGAAGTTCCAGTTCTGGATATCTGCCATGCTGCAACGTGGGCTTCCATGCACACGTTCAAAAAACACTACTGCCTGGACAGTTAGGTCCGTCTGGATGGGCGCTTTGCCCATTCGATCGTGCAGGATTTTTTGGTTTGAAATTGTTTTGCAGATGCACCTCTGGGGAGGTAATGTTTGGGTATCTTTTCTAAGTTAAGGAATTTGCATCTAGAAGTCTCTATCAGATGGATAAGTTTACCTTCGATAATGCCTTATCTGATAGACTCTATCTAGCTGCAGATTCCTTACTGACTCACCAATCCTCCCTGCTCTGAGAACGAATTTCTAGGGACAGGGCTTTCCCCTTTCAGGGACCTAGTTTTACATACCAGTCGTGTTCTTTGTGGCTCTGTGCTCCTGGCGTGAAATGGTGCAAAAAGTAACAGACGTCAGCGCACTGAGGCGGTGCCCAAATAGACACCACACACATCACACCCGGCGTGGATGCCGCCGCTGACGCCACGCAGAGGCGATCGAAGCTACCTTCTGGCGCGCAGGGCTACTGCTTCCGAAAATCTTCCGGATTCAGTCTGACGCCTGGGGATAATGCTAAGGTAAGGAATCTGCAGCTAGATAGAGTCTCTACCAGATAATGCACTACCAAAAGTAAGTAACTTGTCCATTGAACTCGGTCTAATGCCCAGGTCGAATTTAATGTCACTAATAAAGTAATGCAACCTTTACAAAGTTGCCACTCTGTGACCCAGGAGTTCCAGTGGCCTCACACGGGCACTGGCCCACAGACAGCTTTCTGCCTGCCTGGGGAGTCGTGTGAATGACTCCCAGGCTCGAAAATAATAGGAGGGAGAGATGTCACCTTTCCCTTCCAGGAAGCCCCTCAGGTGTTATCTCAAAAGGCGTGCTTCAAAAGTGACAATAATCCTCCTGAGGGGCTGCCCTTTGTTTAGGTAGGCAAGCGGGAGACAGGGCCAGAGAGGGAAGACCAATGCCTAAACCGGTTTTCCTTTGAGTGTGTAGCTCGTAGCTATTTACACCTCTAGGGTGGGCTACCTAGCTCCTCAGAGTTGAGGAAAGATTCAGACATTTTGAGAGTGGCTTGAATAGTGCACCCTGGGATTGCCAAAAGCCTAGCCGCAGCTGGCCTTCTTGAAAAGGACTTCATGGGACCCCGATCTCTATGGCCAAAGTAGCCCCACCTCACCCGTGGGCTGAGGAATCACCACCTAGGCACCCCGTCGACCGCACTGCAACCGGAGCATCTTTGAGCATCCTTTCTTCCTCTATGCCCAGCATCAGGACCACTCCATTAAAGTTTATAGCGGTCATCCTGTAAAGTTTGGAACTGGCCTGGAAAACGCTCTGGTGGCCAGGTAACTGTCCAAATCTAACCCATTGGTCCTCCAGACCCTTCATCCTGTCGGATTACGGCACCCAAACTGTGCCAGAGTAGCCAAACTAACATTTACAAACTCTTCAAAAGCTTCCAAACTTTTTGTTGACCAATGCTTGTTTGCGGTTGAAATTAAATGTGATGAAACCTTTAAAAATCTGTATCTCCAGAACGCTCTGGTGGATTCTGCTCATCAAGGACTCTAAAAATGCATAAAAATATAATCTATTTTTATAAATTGGCATTGTGTTTCTTTCTTGTTGTGTGGCTTTCTTATTTCTTTGTTTAGTACTGTTAAATACTTTACATAAAGTTATTTTGTTCAGGCCTTGCTGCTCGAAGATTATAGCTACCCAGGGTTGAGTTTAAGGTTGTTTCAAACGAGCCTGACTTTACCCAAGACAGTTTTTGTGAGTATATTCCATGGTAAGGCTCCACAGCTAAACCATAAAATAATCCCAAATCATCACAACTTTTAATTATTCTTTTTTTTAATAATTACTCTTTATTGATTTTAAATGCAGTTACATATAACAACTTCCCCTCAATCCCCTTAGCCCCCTAACACGGGGAGCTCACTTCACAGTAGTATGCAAAAATAAAGCAGGTAAGTTACAATCTCAATAATCATGAATGTTGATGTTTTTCAACATTTGCTTTCCCAACATCATATTTACATTGTAAGACTGTACTCTTTTAATCCCCATTGGTATTGTTCTCCTTGCAGGCCTCCTCTTCTGACATGCTCTACTCCAACTCAGTATCCACCATATCTCACTCCAAGATGCCAGTCTGAACCCTAGCCTGAAATTTTAATTTCCAGCATACTCCACCCACTTGATCATCTCTCTGTTCCAGTGTTGCATCATTTAGGTCGTACTTTTAATTCACTAATGGCAATATACTTTTTGGCCACAACTACAAGTTCCAAGACCTTAGATATTCTGCTGATCGGCTTGTTTGTGGGAACCAAACCTAATAAACAGACTCAAATGTTAATCTGTAGGGTAATGGCTGCCGGGACACATAGTTTCTCGATTACTTCTATCCAAAACTTACATATTCCCTGACATTCCCTATATATATATATATATATATATATATATATATATATATATCTCACAGGTTGCCCCAGTGAGGATGTCACACGAGAAGGGGTATCGCACACAACCACCGGCAGCAGAGATGTCAGCCAGTCCTCAAACCCCCACAGCATGACTGCCAAACGCGTTTCGAGCAAGTAATGCTCTTGATCACTGGCTCTTTTCAACAAAGCAGGGGAAGCGAATTAATGAAATAAATTGTCCCGCCCATATGGGCGTCAGCAAAACAAGGCATCATGGTCTTCGTAGTTAAAGCCAGTTGTAGCTTGGACTCAGTTCCATATAAACCCGTTTGGGTACCGCACCCCAGTAGAAAAGTTCACAAAATGTCTTACCCCAGTGGGCATGGGGAATTAAAGGGCCGCTTCCATTCCTGCCAATATGATCCCGGCAGCTAGGCCCCCTTCACTCCAATCAGCGCACGACACATCCGTGCGCCATGGATCCGCCGAACAGCGGCGGGACATCCTCGCGGCCAGGCTTTGTGGGCAACTCTTTCTTCCTTGTGTAGCGGCCGTCCAGCCGCGAGGAAGCCCCATCGCGTACAGAGCTGGTCCACAGCGTCAGAGATCAAGGGACGCTGCAGGAGGGATGAATCCGTTCGTGGGATTGTCTTAGTTGTCTGCCAGTTGCTCCTGACATGCCCACTGGGGCAAGACTGTGTACTTTGCAGGTATGGCGGGACCCACAGTGGTCTGGACGTCAGGTGGACTACAGAGACCAACATGCAACCGCGCTCACGCCCACTGGGGCGGGACATTTAAATGAGCGCAGCTGGTTCACTTGCCGCTTTCCCTGCTGCCAGTGATCAAGGGCGGTAGTTACGCCCGAAACGCGTTTGGCTGCATTTGTGTTGGGAGTACCTGGCGGACTGCTACTTTGAATAAATGGCTCCAATTCAGAATCCACTGCCGTGAAAGACCCTCTAATTCTTCTTCCGTATCCCGGTCCCAGTGCGCTTTCAAATTTTCAATTTTTTTGCCTCCCTGTGGCTTGGAGATTAGCCTTCCTTCTTCCTGCAGTTAAATCATCACTTGATTTATTGTGTGCACTTCTGTTTCCTGTGGGAAATTAGGCCAGTTTGTCAGTTTAGCCACTGCCAACCCAGCATAAGTTAAAAAATGTTTGGTCCCAACCCTTTGTACAGTACAGAATGTGGCAAAACTCAATAGTCTGCCGTCCTTATATAGGTCTCCCAATGACTGAGGGTCCATTCCATAATAATTTCGGTCTGGTGGGGCATATAACCGTATTCTGTTATCATTTGTGGTAGGTATAATTATCTGTCTCCTATATGTCTATTTGTCCTCTTCTATACTGCAGCAACTGTTTGTACATGTGTAGGAATGCATACAAGTGTTTTGCTTGGTAGCGGCGGAGCAGTCATTCATTTAACTGACTTCATAATCAAGTGAAGAGTGTCAAACACCCGGTACAAGCTCGCCCCCTCCAGCTACAGGACCACATATTGCAACTGCGTTGCTTAATAACATGCTCTAAAATTTAGTGTCTATACTTTAGAATGGTACCGTAAGTGGGATGGGTATGCCCAGACATGGGTCCCGTGCACACTGTGTCATTCGAACCATTCTATACCCAGCTGATGAGCCAAAAGCAAGGGTGAAACCGTTGCTGGGTTGCTTGTGTTCCTGTTCAGGGAGGACCTGGCTTGGCAGTTCGGGCTGGACTGTTGCCATTGGAGCAGGGTTAAGACTGATTTGCATATAGCTAGGTCCTAACTGAGGTGGCATGGTGTGTAAAATAATGATGAAATGGCATGGGGCCCTGAGTAAATACCAGTGGCTGAGATTAATTAAAGCATATAATCCATCACTTTTTGAATACTTCACCAGGAGACAAGCAGCAGGAACGTAGTGGTGGCAGCTTATCATGTAGTGATCAGTAGGAGTGAACAGGTCCTTTTTAACCTGTGTCACTGGAGTGAGGCTAACCGGTTTGTTTTCAATGTTCCCCTGCTGTGTGCTTAACTCACCCTTGGCCTACATCGATTTGGTGTGTGGTGCTGCGCAGTGCATGAGTTGTGTATCTGCGCTGGGTGGATGTGCCTGGGAAGGGTGCAATGCAGGGATAATGCAGTACTGATCAGTGTGTGTGTGTGTGTGGTGAGTGCATGTGCTGCGTGTATGTGTGCTCATGAGTGATACAATACATGGAGAATGTAGTGCTGTGCAGTGCATGCATGGTAAATTCATATGCTGGGTGTGTGTGTGCCTGCCTATGAGTTGTACAGTACCTGAAGGATGCAGTGCGTGCATGTTAAATGTATGTGCTGGATGTATGTGTACCTATGAGTGGTACAGTATATGAAGGATACAGTGCTGTGTAGTGAGTGTAGGCTACATGCATGAGACTGGGTGTATGTGTGCCTGTGGGTGGTACAATACATGGAGGGGTGTGGGTTTCATTTTGGGAGATTCACCTGCATGGTGAAACATCGAGAGGCGGTAGAGAAATCTGCCCAGACAGCTTTGTATATTGCTGCATTCCAGTAAGTTGGGTGGCACACATGCTCTGTACACTTCAAAGAGTGATCTTTGATTGAGTGAAAGGTCACAAAAAAGCTGCCTGGGCACATCTCAGGAAGGAGATGGTATTATAAGAGAATCATAAAGATAAGAGATAAGATAAGAAAATCATAAAGAGTAGGGCTGGGGTTCTGGCCTAATCCTAAAGGGGACGAAGGACAAAGGGGAGTAGGTCACGAGAAAAGGAGCCACTAGATGGGGAGTGGTTCCTTTTTGGAGAAGGGGCCCTCACACACCCTTGCGGGTGTCATGCTTCATCATTGGGCTTGCTCCTCATCAGGCCGGCGTTGCAATGCCTGACTGGCACCCTCAAGGGGGCTCTTTACCGGAGATCTTTTTCCAAAGCCGTGATTTGAAGTGCAAGTTAAGGGCCCTTTGTGTAGATTGAGAAACGTAGGTGTTGATGTAGTGATTAGTGACTTAAAAAAGGCTATGCAAGTCTCAAATCAAATTTGAATCCATGAGTATGCCTGACTTATTAAAAACGTGATGTCATCAGTGGGGACAATGATCCCCGGTGACTTATAAGGTCAACATGTTTCATGCCGTCAATAAGTCAAGATGTGATCTAGGGCAATTCTTCAGGACAGTTAAATTTATAACTAATGTACACAGTGTCTGGGACCAAAGATGCAACAAGTAGTGTCCAAACACTAAGTGCCCTATAAGTGGGCTTAAATGTTTAGCGTGGTCATCCATGGGAGAATTTCACCAACAACCTACCCCTTCTCATGTGCCTCGGTACTGACTCCCGAGGCACATGAGAAGAGGTAGGTCGTTGGTGAAGTTCTCCAATGGATGACCACACTAAAAAAAATTGCGTTTATCACATTGTTTCTCTCGAGGAGGTGATGACATCACCCTCATTGGGACAGTGATTTTACATTCTGGAGGTACACTTATAGGGTACTTAGTGTTTGGACACTACTTGTTGCATCCTTTGTCCTAGACACTGTGTAGATTAGTTATAAATTTAAAGGGCTCTTAACTTGCACTTCACATCACAGCTTTGGAAAAAGATCTCTGATAAAGAGCCCCCTTGAGGGTGCCCGTCAGGCATTGCAGCACCGGCCCGACGAGGAGCAAGCCCGATGATGAAGCATGGCACCCGCAGGGGTGTGTGAGGGCCCCATTTCCAAAAAGGAACTACTCCCCTTGTAGTCACTCCTTTTCTTTTCTCTGACCTACTCCCCTTTGTCCCCTTTCGGAACAGCATACCTTTTTCTTTTGAGAATTAACAGTGGAGCATGTATGCTGGACCCTTATGCGCTCTAGGTCCACAATTTGCTGTGATGGACTAACCTTTTGATACACACATCACTCAGATTGACATCCAGGTGTGAACTCTGGTCACTCCCATGGACTGTTTTCAAGAGGAAGAAGAGAGCAGAAGAGTGGGCACTTCAATAGAAGCAGACCCCAGACATAAACTTAAAAGACTCATTCTCTAAATCACAGTTGGTGTCTGGAAATGGACTATTGGAGGGGAGCTTGAGTCCCCAAAAATTGTCATCTGACAAGCAGCCAGAAGGGGCTGTGTGAGGAGGGGAAGCTCTGCAATACTTCTGCATGTGAGCAGGACTTGGGCAAAGGCCTGCTAGTCTCCTTGCTGGGTGAGGGGGTAGCATCCAAAGAATCCAGGACCACCTGGCCTGGAGTACCAGCGCCTGCCTGCTTGCCAAGACCAGTGTGCCCTTTGAGTAAGATGACAATGTTGGAGGGAGTGAGGTCCAGTGGAGAGCCCTGTTGAGTGAACTCCCTTTGCAAGGTTTGAGGAGATTGCTGCTGCAACTATTGGGCTGTAGCCCATGTGCAGAATGAAGTTGGGAGACTCGTATGCCTGAGGAAGACTGCTGTGAATTGAGCCATGTGCATTGCTGTGCCGATCCGGCCGAAGCCCGTGTGTAGTGGGAAAGCAGTAACTTTGTGTACCAGGAGGAGCTGCTGTAAGAAGGCTGCCATGTTGTAAGGGCCATAGCCCATGTGCGGTAGTGGGCAGCAACTCTGTATTCCAGGAGGGGCCACCGCCGAGGGCTTCATTCTGCCGATTGGGCTGCAGACCGTGTACTGTGATAATGCGGTGGCCCTAAATGCCAAAGGTGGTCACCGGGACCAGCAAGTTGTGTGATCTGGTCAGAGTCATTGCTGAGAGGAGTGAGGTTGCTGTAGACCCTGTGCACCTGCCCGGCACAAAAGAGCTACCTATCAATGCCCCCTCCCCCCCATCGTGGGAAGAGCCAGGCAATTAACCCTGCAAAGAGGGGCCCTCAAGAATCTCCAGTCACGGCAGAGGCTCAACCACATGTGAAGACTTTCCGACCCCGGAGTGCAACCCACTTGGGCCACGTGCACCGAACTCACCTGAATTGGCTGCTGCCGCTCCAGTGCCCGTGGAAGGGGCGCACACAGGAACTCCGGTTGCTCTGATTCTGCAAGGTGCAGGTAAGACTTATTTCAGGCCTGTCGGCCTGGGGAACTTGCTGCTATTTAGCACTGTGGTGCTAGAACACTGTTGACTGTAAAAATGGAGGCACAGTACACTCTTGAGACTCTGATTACTAGTGGGGCTTACCCTGGATGTTGCCTGTAGTAAATGGGGAATAACCACTACAACTAGATGCAAGGAGGGAGTGCGACATGATGCACTGCCTAACGAAACACTAGAGCCCTAACCTCCGGGGTACTGTGTAGTTGATTGTGAATGTCGTATTCTTCCTTTATGTGAGTAGGTGTAGAAATAAAATACTTCTCTTTTTCCATAACAGTGAGTATTTGGCTGGACAATGACTTATTGCTGCTGCTGTACGCATTTTAAGTTGTGAGCCTGTGTTCTCTCCCCTGTATCCACACCCCTCTCCCGAGGGCACTTTGGACTGCTCAGATCATGCTAACCCTGAGAGTCAAATGCTGAAGGAGTACTTGCAGCAGTTGCTCAGAATCCATAGTAGGACAGGCCCAGGGACATCAGGATTGAATAGCCTCAACCCCGACATTGGGTCCGGTAACCGCTGCTTTCCGCTTGGTTCTCTGAAAGGGGTTCTGACAATTGGTAGCAAGCAGGGGCACATCTAACATTTAGGACCCTGGATACAGGGGTGGCGTTGACCATTTCTAATTTATGCCAGTAGTACAATAGGTCCATTTGTTTCTAAGCACAAAGGCAACACACCTAGACAATGCAAAACGCAGGGTTAGTAATTGACCTCAGCACCATGTCCACAGATCAGATGATAGCTTTATGTAGGGACGAAGGGTGGAGGATTCCCACGAGTAGAGACCGAGAGGTCCTTGCTAATTTCATTAGGGGCCAGTTTGAGACACTGAGTGAAAGGGATTATGTTGTAGTTGTCTTTGGGGAAGGAACCATGGTAGGATCCAGGAAGAGAGCTTTGTAGATTCAGCTCTAGGATCTCTTTAGATCAAATATATCCGGACACACACAGTGTGTCCCCTAATCCATTTTCCTGAGTTTCACCAAGACATGACCATTAGTTTCTAGAATACCTCAGGTGTGTACACCACTTCTGAATTCTAGGGCCACTGTCACCAATTCCAGGAGTAAATCCTTTGGGTGGCTTGAGTCTAGTAGAGACCCTGAGCTTGCAGATGGCACTTCAGAAAGATAAGACTGAAGAAGATGAGAAGACCAGAGAGTTTGAGAAGTGGAAGCTAAGGCTAGCTCATAGGGAAAACGAGGAGAGGAAGCAGGAGAGACCGTAGGAATTGAAGGAAGCTGGCTCTGTATATACTACACCAAAGTGAGGTATAGTGTGCACAGAGTCCAGTGGAACCCAAAAGGGAGGTAGAGGTAAAGTAGATAGCACCTCACTCTCTATTTGTGGTAGTGTGGTCGAGCAGTAAGGCTTTATCAGAGGACAGTGTTAAGCACTTGTTGTACACACTCAGTCAGCAAATGAATTCACACACTCAAAGACCGAACTTCAGACCAATTGTTTTTGTATAAAAATATTCTTTTAGTTATTTTGTTTCCTAGAACCAAGCAAGCCTGGCACAGGTAAGTGATAAATACTTTGCAGTATATATACAGTTGTAATACAGTTTGGATCGTAATTGTATATGCACTTTGTTTTGACTTACAATGTTGTTACTGAGAAATGCAATGCTTTGTAAATTCAGTACATATACTTTGAATGGGCTTTTTAGTAAAATGATCAGTACATTACTTTCAGATTAATTTTCTCTACACAGTGTAGTATACCTGGATACTACACTGGGACATTTCCTGTAAACAGGTAAGTAAAAGCGTTTTCGTTAGTTAGTACAATTTTAAATTTCTTTAGGTTTTCCAACTCCACACTTAGAAACTTTTCATAGAAAAACAGTCAATGTTATCCTATGGAGGAAAATAGTGTTATTGGTTTAAAGGTAAGTACTTTGTTGTTGGAGTTGGTGTTCTGGGGTTAGACTCAGGTATCCCCCAGGGTTAAGGATGCACTCTTGTTACACCCTCAGCGGCACTAGGGCCGCTGGGTGCAGAGTGCTGAGGCCCAATGTTATCCAATGGGGGATGGGGGCCTCCGGTTGGTGGCTGCTGACGAGCAGGCCACTGGGTTGTGGGAGCAAAGCTCCTGGACTTAAGCTCAGGGCAAATGGGGGTTTAGGCCAGCACAAAATATGCACCCTCAGCAGCACTGGGGCTGCCGGGTGCAGAGTGCTGTTTTGGCATCGGAAGCCCTGTAGCTTTCAATGGGGAGTCTCCCGTTTGCAAAAGCACTGCAGGCTCGGGACGAAGGTCTGCTGGGTGCGACCCCCACTTGGAGAGGTAAGTTGGGATCTTGGGGGTTGGTTAGGCACCTCGGTTGGGCCACCCAAGGCCGTGGGGCGTCAGGTGCATGGGTGTCTTTTAGGGTTGGATCTTATTACCAGCTCCTGGTTGCGGTTGGGGGGACTTTCCGGTTTGAGGCTGCAGGCGTCGGCTTGAGGCAGGTCAGGGGTCATCGGGTCAGGATCGCCGGGGAGACCTCCTCTTGGTGTTGGGTCACTTGAACTCGGGCCGTGGGCGTCGGGTGCAGAGTGGTGCAAACTCGCGGATCCTTGCGGAGCTGGAGTCTGGTGTTTGAACAAATCCGGTGTTCACGGTAGACAGATTCTTTGGGATTGAAGGCAGGCAGGCCCTCCGGGTTTCTTGAGGTTACTGGCTGCAGGACACACTGGGATTTCGCTGGAGCAGGTTCGAGGTGGGGACAGGCCAGTAGGGCTGTGGCCAAGTCTTTGGGCGTCCTCCTCTTGTTAGCTTTGGCACGGCTGTTCGGTCCTTCTTCTTCTTTTCTTCTTGCAGGTTCTTGTCTGAGAAAGCAACGTTCAGGGGTGCCCCTAAATACTAGATTTAGGGGTGTTACAGGTAGGTAAAAAGGTTGGGACCAATGGGTCCCTTCCCTGGGTTGGGTACACCCCCTATTATGCCTATTATTAGGGGGGCATAAGCCATTCCCCTGGTTGGCTGGGTCCCCCCATCTGCAAGATGGCGGGGACTGAGAGTTGTGCTTCACCTCGCCTCCCCCAACTGAGGGGTGGAGTTGGCAGAGGTGAGCACACCTCTCTTCCTCACTTGTTTTTCCTGCCGGTTCTGCCGCCCAAAGTGGGGGTCAGAACCAGTTGCTGAAGGCAGCAAGTGGCCTGGGGAAGCTCACAAAGGCGGCAAGCCTTTGAAGCTTCCCCTTCGTGAACCCTGCCCATCCTGGGGGAGGAGGCTTGGCACCTCGTCCCAGGATGTGCATTGTTCAGGCCCCCGAGAGCAGCAGGCTCTTGACCCAGGGGTCCAGAAACATTTCTGGTGGTGGCAGCTGAAGCAGCCACTCAGCCTGGACACTAGTGGTAGGTCGTTTTTTAGGGGGCATCTCTAAGATGCCCTCTGTGTGCATTTTTCATTAAATCCCACACTGTCATCAGTGTGGGTTTAATGTGCTGAGAAGTTTGATACCAAACTTCTCAGTTTTCAGTGTAGCCATTATGGTGCTGTGGAGTTCGTAATGACAAACTCCCAGCACCATATACTCTTAATGGCAGCACTGCACTTACAATGTCTAAGAATGGCCTTAGACACTGTAGGGGTACAGGGCTCATGCACCTGTACCCTCACCACTGGTATAGGGCACCCAGCTAGAGGGGTGACTGATCTATGCCAGGGCAGTGGGTTGTAGCCATGGCACACTGGGATGTGTGCCATGTCGACTATTTACTTTGTTCTGCACCAAAACACGCAGCCTGCAAAGGCAGTGTGTGAGTGTAATGGTACAGGGCCTCTAAGGGTGGCACAATAAGTGCTGCAGCCCTTAGAGGTCTCCTCTGGTCACAGTGCCCTGGGTACCTGTGGTACCATTTTCCAGGGGCTGACCTGTGGCCAGAGATGCCAATTGGGTTTTGTTTTCAATGCAGTTTTAGGGAAAGAACAAAGGCCCTGGATACCTGATTAGCAGGTGCCCAGGGCACACTCTGTCAAGGCACATCAGCAATTCAGCAAAAAGTGGGGCAACCATGCAGAAAGAGGGCACTTTCTCACAGGAATGGGCTTGAAAAGAGTAGCAGAGACAAGGGGAGGAGAAACAAAGAGAGTGGGAGGAGAAACATAAGTAAAAGGAAACAGAGCTGGAAAGGGAAAGGATAGCCCTTAAGAGAGAGAGAAACTTAGGATGGCAGCAGTGACAACCTCATCTGGGATAAGTGGCTGTACAACCAGCTCAACACACAAGATGATGGACGGAATGCTGCACATTGGCAAACATTCACCCCCAGTCACAGATCTGGGTTTAATCCATCGTTATTTTGCTTCACTACGCCACCCCAGTTCAGACACAGCCATATGCAAATCAGTCTTGACCCTGTGCCTCATGGGAACAGTCCAGACCGAACTGCCAAGCCATGTCTTCCCTGGACCGGAATCAAGCATCCTAGGACCGGTTTCAGGCTATCAGCCTTCATCAGCCAGGATAGCTTGACTCCAGTGGCGTAGTGAGCACGGGACCCACGTCTGGGCATACCCTTCACACTTAGGGCCAAATGCACAACATACAAGATGATGGACGGAATGCTGCACATTGGCAAACATTCACCCCCAGTCACAGATCTGGGTTTAATCCATCGTTATTTTGCTTCACCACGCCACCCCAGTTCAGACACAGCCATATGCAAATCAGTCTTGACCCTGTGCCTCATGGGAACAGTCCAGACCGAACTGCCAAGCCATGTCTTCCCTGGACCGGAATCAAGCATCCTAGGACCGGTTTCAGGCTATCAGCCTTCATCAGCCAGGATAGCTTGACTCCAGTGGCATAGTGAGCACGGGACCCACGTCTGGGCATACCCTTCCCACTTAGGGCGAAATGCAAAACACACAAGATGATGGACGGAATGCTGCACATTGGCAAACATTCACCCCCAGTCACAGATCTGGGTTTAATCCATCGTTATTTTGCTTCACCACGCCACCCCAGTTCAGACACAGCCATATGCAAATCAGTCTTGACCCTGTGCCTCATGGGAACAGTCAGGCCAGGTTTTTGCCAAGGTGCCAAAAGATCTTGTGTATGTGTATATGGAAGATCAGGACATATTGAAATGGTTTCTACGCTTTGAGTTCACTTGTAAGGTACAGACCTTAAATGAGTTATCTAAGGCAGCTGCCTTATTGGAGCGCATGCCATTGGAAGGGACAGCCTTCATTAGGATGAATGCCTGTGGCAGACTGGATAGTCTACTAATGAATGAAGGAAACTCTTATTAGGCGGTGTGGGCAGATTCTGGGACTATAGGAGAGCGGATGGTGTCCTGTTTGAAACTTGAATTCATAGTGCGTTGCGTGATTGGAATGAATGGGTAATAAGATAGAGGCCAAGGACTTTCAGTTCCTTAACTAGTTGATGGTGGCAGAGCTACTTGAGGAGGAGTGCTCTCCTCCATTTAGGCAGTGCCTGTCTGATTTGACAGAGAGGGAACCAGAGAAACTTGCAGTGTTGGCTGACAAGTGGTTAGCCAACAGTGTTCACAAAGGACTATAGCAACATGGTTCTAAGCCAAAAGGGGACAAGAACTTGCCATAGACTGGTTCTAAACTGGAGTGTGAGGGCAGGGTAACTCTCATGGGACTCGAGGAGGGCCCAGGAAACATGGGAATGGTGTGTCCGGAAAGGAGCATCGTGAGAAAGGCGGACAGGGACATTCTTCCATGTCCAAGGTGGTGACTTGCTTCAAGTGCCACCAGGTGGGACACTTTATGGGAGATTGCCTAGAAAAGATCCCCAGGAGAGCTCTCTCTACCATCTATGCAGCCATGCTCCTCAGAGGTAAAGCTAACGGGTACCTGGTGGCATGATCCACCACAACCAAGATATACTTGTTGCCTCATTGTGCGAGGTGGGGAGAGGGGTCGAATGGATCCATGATGTCTATTCCTACACACTCAAATGGAACACCTCTGTCATCCCTGGTCAATAGATCGGAGGGTCCAACCTATTCTGGGTTTTTATAATCCCTAAGTGTCCTGCTAAGGGCACGATGTTCCTGTGCACTAATGGAACCACTAGCCTCTTGCTAGTACCAGCTCACTATAAAGTAGTCAATCCTCCCAGCCACCTTAGGGCCAAATTATGAGTCTGGCGGTCCACTGACTACCAGACTTGTTGGGGCGCGGCGGTTGCGGTCTCCCGACTGCCTTATTACAATTAGGGCGGTCGGACTGCCTTTGCCCGCCGCAGCCGCCAGGGAACCGCAGTTCCTTGGTGGTGTTGCGGCAGTCAGGAGGCTGCAACATGCTTGGTAGGACCATAAGAGGAGGAGAGTGGGGCCTTTCTAAATGCTGCGGTCTCCCCTTATTGAGTGCCACACTCAACCTTACTGGGTCCCGTTGCACACTCTTTTGGCTCCTTCAATGTGCTCCTGTTTCAGGATATTCCGGCGAATATACCTAGGTTCCGATCGCTGTGCTGTGTTTCAGGGAACCTGAACTGCAGTCACTGCCCCTCGTACATGCATATTGTGCCAATGGGGGGACGATACTCGGTGGCGCCGCACGAGCAGCACAAAACTGCGTCTGCTCAGGTGGACATTTTGGCTCCTCCCCTTATTAATGCTATACATCACTTTTAATAATTTTAATACACAACAAAAAATATTTTTTTTATTAAATATAGGTGTCATAATTGAATGTGTAATTTAAAATTACGTTACCAATGAGGGAACACTTCTGCGCCAAAATCGAAGAAAGGGTATACAGAGCAAGAAGTGGCTTAAAAAGCACGCAAAAGACGGGTAAATGCTGTGAATATACACATGGAAGAGGATCGAACCAGAGACGATGACCCATCGAGCAATTTTGTCGATCATTTGCATTTTTGCTGTTTTTTCAATTTTTGGCTCATTAGTTACTATGAGTGGGATTGATCAACCGATTTTATTTAACTAACTATCTTAGCCGTAGGGAGCCAGTAGAGAGATTAAATGCGTCCTGACACACATTGATGGTGATGCAGATGTAGTAACAAGCGTGCAGTACCATCTTGAAGAATTTGCACACAGACAAGTCAATGTTTGAGAAGCCTCGGGTACAAAGAGTTCACATAATCCAGGTGGGAAAGAATCTGACTACTCCGAGGCAAGAGAGGAAGTATTTTGTTTATGTCCTGCAATGTAAAGAAACATTTGGAGGTTATTCAGCAAGGAAAAGTGGGCACAGGAAGATTGGCAGCTCAGGGCCAGAGTTTCAGGAAGCCTGGCCATCTCCATTATTACCACCTCCATGTTGTCAGCTGCCATGAGTGAGGTGAACAATATCCACAAAGAGACATCTAAGAGAGCCTGCTACAGACTCGCAGCAAGTCTCACAGTCACTCTTCATTGTGTTAGGGGTAGGCATAAAAAGAGTAGAAAAGTGTGATCGGGAATGCTAAGGACCTACATAAGCATTGTATACACCAGGTGAGTGTGGATGACTATGACCCTCTGCATGAAGTTGTAGTAGATAAGGAAAAGGGAGGAAGACATACCACATGGGAGTAGTCTACCAAAAGGAAATAGTGTAGCTAAGGAGCACTTTTACGAACCCTCTGGAGCTTGGTGGTTTGTGTGGAACAGATGAGAGAAAATCCTCACAATAGTTGGTTCAGTTTTGATGGTTAGATCTTTCTTTTTTAAACTCTTTGTTTTCAAACAGCACGTAGTTGCATGCATAGCAGCAAAGTATATTTCCCCATAGATAAAGCATGGAGGTTATTCCTGCAGCTATGAATAGTGCACCACTTAGGACCCATATAGCCTTTTTAGATGTAGCGCAACCTTTGGTGAAGACCTTGTGCTCCCAGACTGCTGACCAAGGGACTCCAACTAACTAGAAACTATTCCTGCTCACTTCCCATCCCTGTGTGTGAGATTGATTGTCTGGGGGACTAACTGGTCAAACAAATTAAATGTCTTTGTTACCATCTCCCCGTACAGCACCTATAAGTGGCCAAATGCCTTGCAGTCGCCCTCAACTTGAAAATGACCCTTGATGTACGTCACCAGTACCTTGAATCACTTTGAGCTCCACAGAGGATGAAACCCGTCTTCACTGCTATCTTGAGCGCCCCAACTTCATTGCTTTCAGTAAACATCAAATATCCTTCCCTCAGAAGGTCCAGAAAGCTGTATCAGTAAAAACCGTACGCAATCCTGAAATCAGTACACTGACCTTGTCAAAGGAAGGCACACTCGGCACCCTATCTCGACTACAGATGGCATCTATAAAAAGGCACCAGTTTTCCATGGGAACAAAATAAACTTCCACACCCCAAGAAACAACCTGCATCCATCCAACCAACTACTACCACAGACACCTACATAAGGCAGATTGTTCTCAGTCCAAGGACCCTGTTTATGGTATGCACGTCCCGTGGCCATACACACCATGAACAACAACTAATGAAGTAGCCCTGTTGTGGTGACTTAGTTTATAGAGCTGCACTGCACAAGTCCATTGGTTTAGCAAAGGTATTGTGCATGTGTAGGTTGATCAAGAGTTTTATAACCCTTTTTTTCAAACAAATTCTGCAGTCTGATGATAACCTTTGAGCATGCAGTTATGCAACATCTGTAGTGCCACAGATTTTTGTTTTTTTGCAGAATGATGTGAAGGGAAAATCATGTTTTCCTATTAAGCCTTGCATTTTACCAAAGAAAGCCAGAAACAGTGATTCTTTCTGATGAGGGGGTAAACTCGCCCTGATCCATTATCAGCACGGACATTGTGACACAATGTGACACAATACCCATAGCCTTCAAGAGATGTGTGGGCTATTTTATTTTAAAAGTATATTGCTCAGATTGCTGTTCAGTTTAATAAAGAAATCTGTTTGGGCATACTGAGCCAATGTGTTTTAAAGACAGCTTTAAATTTTCTCCTCACAGCTACCTAAAAGAAATCTGGTTGCACCTTTTGTGTATGAATAGGAGTGCAGGACACGAAGTGGAAAATGTGCAATAATGATGTAATCATTACACGCTTCATAAGCATAGGAGGCTGGTAGTACTGAGGTATTTGACTACAATTCTTTTCAAACAAACTATTACAGAAATTATTGAGCTTCGAACTTGTAAAAGTCACAGAAATCGAGTTGCTATTATCTGTCTAAATCAATCGGCAACTACAGAAATTAGCTTGTTTGTTGACTGTGAGCTTAGGGACAACTACAGGGCACGTATGATGCTTAAAATATGAGATAAACCCTATAGAGGGTGCTTATTGCACACAAACTCACCAGAGTGAATATTCAACACACTTTCAACACTGCCTTACAACTCCTGCCTCGTCTTGCTCAATACTTACTTTGCTCACAGTAGTTTCTTCTTCATGCAAAATGACCAGTACCACAGACGCCGCCGGTTTTCTTGATGGCGACAACATGTTGAAAAGACCCACAGCAGAAAAACGCAGAACCCTATGGCTGAAAACAGAATTTGCATTGCGCTTCTTGTTATCCACAGGATTCTTGGCAAATTTACTATTAGGCTTCATGCCACACACAGAGTCACTAGAGGAGTTGCCAATAATTCTCATCTCTTTTTGAGATTATTTAACAGCATTTGCTGCTTAAGTAGCTTCAGGCAGGGTAACTTTTTAAATCTTAACAATATCCTTGAATGTCCTTACTATGGCAACAGCAGCGAGCTGACCTCTGATCATCGGGAATGTAAAATTCTCAAACTTGCGCGAGGAAAAAACCGCTCTAAAGGCAGTAACATTGGACTACGTAGATTTGTCTGGTCGCTTCTCTCTCTCTCCCCCCCTCTCTCCTAGAGAGAGCCTTCTAACTGTAATGCTCTATTGAGAACCTAAATATTGTTCAAAGTACTGTATATCTTCTTGATACTGATCAGGTTCCTGCCCCTATGTGGGCGTGCAGGCTAAGTGCTCCAAAATACCATTAAGTTTCAGATTATTTACGTTAACCCTCCATTCATAAACAGTGCTCCGGCATTCATTTCTTCATTTCAGCCCTATAGTACTGCGTGCTCATCATTGGCTCCTAGATCTATAGTGAAAGACCTAAGCCAATCCTTCCAACGAACTGGAGGTTCTCCTAGAGAATGTAGGAAAAGGGGAGGGAGACTGACAGACTAGGTACCTGCCATGTTTTGCTAACATAGTAAAATGATTTAAGCTTATAGAGCCTAGTGCATATGGTATCTATGGACATCAATTGATCCCCAAAATGTCAGCAGTAGATGAATTAAAAAAACAACTGGAGGAAAAGGAGCAGTATGGCACTGCACAAACCACATACAAGATCAGCCATTGGGAGAGAGCTTTTGGCTTTGCTAATGTCTTTGAGCCATGTTGTACAGCAGCGTCGTTGTGCAGCATGGCAAAGTAAAGTTTGAAAAAAAGCACTATCATGCCGTTGGTGCCACGTCATAGTTGTTTTTTTCATGTGGGACGGGCAAGTGAGGATGAGGGAAGAGGATGGGGGTACAGGCAAGAAACGACGACTGGGAGGGGTGGAGGAAAGACAGACAGAAACAGGGAGAAGGAGTGGATGGGAGGGAGAAGAATCACCACAGAAAAGGTGTGGGTGGGAGGGGGAAGAAGCAACATGGTGGAGAAGAAATAGTACCTCAATCAAAGCACAAGCAGTGGACGGACACTGATGAAGGGGAATCATTCTATGCTTGGTCCATGCTCCAGAGAAAGAAAAGGAAATGATGGGAACATGCTGGCCAATTAGGAGGCAACAAAAAAGAGTGACAATGGAGCACCAGGGAAAGGTAAGCAGTGGGCGGCTCCAAGCCCTTTATTGTAAACAATACCCTTTGCAACAACAACACGTGCACTGTTGGCAGGAGAAACCTAAAAAGTAAGGGACATTATGGGAATGTGCCTTTGGTTCTGCATACATCGTTCCTGGAACGCAACCGTCACTCCACACATTTTGCATGCCAGCACATCAAAACGTGTCAGGAAAAAAAATTGAACAATACATCTCATTCTTTCATGAGCTCCTGTTAAATATTGACCATCGAGCCCTTTTGATGTGATGCTGAGAAGTATCCAATACCACAAAAGAAAGCACCTCCCCCACTACCTTCATTAGGTCACTACTCAGTTTTTTTGGGCTTACCACTACTTTTCTAGTGCACTTGTACTGCAATGACAATCTCTTCCCCCTTGATTTTACCTAAATTCCATTCTCTTGATGATATTGACTTTACACAGTTGTGCAACTATGATTTGCCTACAAGCTGTGATCCCCACAGTACTGACTGCTGTCCTGCAAGTCCAGCATTCCAAGGTTCTTGCAGTCCTGGCTGATTTATTGTGGACCCTAAACTCTAGGTCGGTCATGCGACCCACCTTGTAGCAATGTATGCCCTCCTGTATCCCTTGGCACAGCTTCTCCATTCCTCCAAGGGCTGCTTGCATGATCACAATATAACTCCGCTTTTCACCTATTTGCCAGAATGTGTTGTGGAGGGATTCAGTACAGGAATGCAAGCCATGCTCGAGCACCTTCTTTCATTTTTACCATGTCATGTGTAGGACACCAGAAGTACAACACACCATGTCTGCTCTACACCCCCCACCAAAACCCAAACTCCGACTGTTCGGCCTCATCCGGTGCTCCAGACACTATAGCATTCCACCAAATGGCAACATCCAAGCTGCCAAGGTGCACAGAGATCAGACATAATTAAGCACAGAGAATCACAGATTGTTACAGATTGAAACAAAGCTAAGGCACCTAAGATCTGATGTTAAGCCCATTTCGGTCGCATCCCCTGTGATTCACAAAGTTATAGTGTATGTGATTGGGAAAGAGTTTTTACTAGTAACTAAACCCCTTGTGCAAAGTCGGAAATCCCTTTCCGACTCGCAAACGAGGTTCTAAGACTGATTGTAATTTGGAGGTAGCGTCAAAAAGTCCTCCCCTTCTAAAAATGTGATTCACAATGACACGCTTAAATGGTTTGCAACCGTAATTGTGATCGTAAACCATGTTTTAAATACAGTCTCCCAAGTTGGGGTGGATAACTGTTTCACAAAGAGGAAGCTGTTCCTTGAGACATCTTCTCCTTTGTATTCATGTTGAGTGGCCTGATGGGGAGCAGTTAGTTGTCCAGCGAACCACTCTATGCCCTTGATGGCTTCCAAAAAGGGAAACACTTTTTTTTAAAACAAAAGCAGAACTTGTCTGTTTAGAAAAAAAGGTTTTTCCCGTTTGGAACTGTGAACGCAGAAATAAAAGTCTGCTGTTTCTAGGCCACCATCCCTGTGTTCGTAGCCACCGAAGGAGGTCGCAAATAGCCCCCTGCCTAATTAACATTCATTAGTCAGGTGTTTTTGTGAAACTTTTTGAATAGACGTATCCGATGCAACCTATTAGTCTATAGGCAGCGTTGCAAAATGACAGGCGGGTCGCAAAAAGGGAATGTGTTTTTTGCACCTACTATTTGTGATTTGCCGATATGTACACAAGGCCCCTGCTCCTCTCTCTTGCTCTCTCCCTCTCTGTGCATTTCAAGTTAAAATCAGGGCACAAGTGGGGGATACACGCGGCTACACGTCGTCCACCCATTATTTTCACAGGGTCGACACCGTCCACCCTTCCAAGAAGTTGGGCCCCAGAGAAATATGCTGAACTCAGACACCAGGCACGTTCAGCAGCGCCTGCAGGTTGTCTGCTTTCCATTCCCAGGAGCAACGTGCAGGCAGCGAGGGAGACTTTTTTATTTTCATCTCCAGCTGGGTCAAAGATAAAGGCAGAAGTTAAGGGGCAATCAGGCCTCTTTTTGGTCTGGAACCTCAACCTAAATGCAAATGCAACTGAGGGGAAACAAAAGCACACAACTTGTTATCACTTCACAGGTACTTAAGAGAGGCATTCTTTTGACTTTGTTCAGTCCCTGTATGTAAGTGGATGCACTGTAAGAATGTCAGATGTGTTGGTCTATCTCAGTATTTACATAAATAACAATTTAAATAGCACTATTTTATTCCTTTTACAGCCCTACTCATCCCAAAGCAGGATGTGAGAGTGCTTTATGTAACATACACATTATAGATTGACAATAACTCATGTACATGTGTAAATCAATGTACAAGATGT
Organism: Calotriton arnoldi; assembly: GCA_963921515.1. NCBI lineage: Eukaryota > Metazoa > Chordata > Amphibia > Caudata > Salamandridae > Calotriton > Calotriton arnoldi. Next base: position 173,665 of record CAWUFW010016894.1, read on the forward strand.
GTTACATAAGACAGTGAGGGTTACAAGGTGTAGGAGTCACATGTCCATATCTCACTGTGCTATATTAGAAGAATTACAATTTTTGAACTGCAAGTAACAAAAGGATCTCTGTGTTGAAAGCAGTAAACCACTTACCTATCTACATAAAATAAAAATCTGTCATCTGCATGTTGCATGATGTGGTTTGCAGGAGGCACATTAACCTTCTATACTACTTTTATTAAAATCTGGGATTACACAAAACACAGATCTCTCCAGCAAAAGCGTTAATCTCCAGAGTTATCTCACCATTATTACTACTCCATGAGATTTACTGGGCACACAAAGAGCTCCGCAGCAGGTGCGTTAACCCCATCAAATATTTAAAATGCAGACTTTGCAACCAATTAAGCAGAACAGATCTACTTCTATGCTTCACCTTGTTGCCAATTTCCTTGTGGTAGGGTTTTTAAAAACCCATAAATGTATTAGTTCAGGCGCAGATTTCGTGTCAGGGTTGCACCACTTTTTTGGCACAACCCAGGCGCAAAATCTCATTTGTTAAATTTCATAATGAGCTTAAATATACTCATCATATATATGATCAACATATGTGTGAGGTCTTAATATCTGGTGTCACTTCTTGTGATGTCCCTTCCAGTGATGTCACTTCCAGTGATGCCACGTGTGATGTCACGCGTTGTGACGTCATGCACTGTGATGGCATGCCCCATGATTTCACTTGCATACTGCCTAACTTGGTTAGTCCCCCCACTTCTTTTTTTAGGACTTGTGCCCTGGTTAAACTGTAGAAACAATGGGTATGAAGGCACAGAAAAATCCGACAGAGCAATCTGTGAAACTCTGATCGTTGAGATAGCTCAGAGGGCTAAACAGTAGCTGCCCACATTGTGTGCAGCTTGTATTTTACAGGATTAAAGATCTGGAACGGCCACTGAGCAGTTGTTTCATGATAACTGTATTGTTATATTGTTACAATTTTGTTATTGGGAAATATTTTTTAAAGTTAATGAAATCTCTGGCAGAGTTTATTAACTTAGCTGTTGTAAGAGGCTCTATTTAAGTTTTTTTTTAAATGCTAATGTGATCTTGAGCTATATTTCCAAACATTGTCATTTTCACATTGGAAAGTCGTTAAAACGTAGAATGTACACCTAGCTTCTTTTAAGTGTCAACAGTTGAATAAAATCAACCAAAATAAAACGTTAAGCACAAAGAATTAAACTGAGGCATCTGCCACATAATTTACATCAGACAACCCTTTATGCAATTTCCTATTTGAACACTGGATGGCACTAACACACTACGTTTAAGAAAGTAATCGCTATTGTCAGGTTAAATAGCTGATGTCATGTATTCTTTCTAATTGTCAATGTGTTACAATTAGGAGTGTCGGTTTATTGTAGTTAATTTTTTAACTGCTTCGTCTGTATTTCTCTTTGTTCATGTTTTGCTCTGTGAAAAAAATAAATTATTATTAATGTATTTATGTATTTTGACTTTATCTTATTTATTTCACTTTATTTAACCGATAGATGTGCCTTGGATGCCTGCCTGGTTTAGCACTACAGTAGCCAACCATAATACAATAATACACTACTGCAAGCAATACACATTTATGGTATACGCAGGGTCACATAAGCAGCTATTTAAGAAAATCTACTCTCTTTGTAAAGTCCCTTTGCTGCATACAGCTAATAGCCTGGCAGACATGATTGACAGCATGACGAGTCACTTTAAAGAAAAACTATTTTCTATTTGTTCCCGTTTTTAAAAATAAATACTGACATGAAAACACATAGGGCTCGTTTATGATATCGGGCGGTCGGACCAATTTCCGCTGTTGCGGCGGTCAGGAGACCACCCGACAAGCAGTCGGCGGTTTGACCGCCCAATTACGATATGACCACCGTGGTGGCGGTTGGAAAGTGCTCCTTTACACCGCGGCTTGTGCTGCGGCCCAGGAAAAGGACCGCAGCACAAGCTGCTGTATAAAAGAGCACTTTGTGCACATCCATGCACGTGTGCCTTGCACCATGTGGTGCATGGCACACTGTGCATGGATGTGTGTGGGGGCACTACAAGTGCCCTCAGGGCCACATTGCAGTGGCCCACAAGGGACAGAGGCCCTGTTTGGGACCCCCAAAGTCTCTTTCTGACAGACATTTCATGGCAGTCAGACCGCCATGAAAAGGCTGTTGGAAAGGGACATCATAATCATGATGGCGTTGCCTGCCTCTGCATCGCCTCCATTCAGGATCACAAATCCGACCGCCGCCTCATCCGGATCACTGATCCTGGCGGAGGCGGTGATCCATCCCCCGACATACAAGGTTCCGACCACCAGCATTGTAATGCGGCAGTCGGACCGAAGCTCTGTCGGTGGGACCGTCACTGACGGCCTGTGAGTGGCGGTCCCACCTACATCATAATGAGGCCCATAGTTTCCTATCAGTCCGTATGTGTAAGCATCAGTATAAAGGAAGCAGGGAGCCTTCATTTTTTACAGTTGGTAAAGAATAATATTTTGCCGTCTCAGTGATGCACCCACTCCAGAATGTACTTTACGCACGTACACTTACCCCCAAATATCTTTCCCTGTGAAGAAAATTATCAACTCAGAATACCCTATGAGACCAATTCTTATCCCCTGAAAGGCTTCACTTTTGATACCAGGTTCGAAATGAACTTCGTCCTTCCAGTGTGTGGCATACATATTGTGTGTAATGAGGGTAACACGAGCCGCCGAATCAATAGGTAATTCTAAAGTGACACAACCCAACGTGCACCCGCTTTAGAGTTCTTATTACACACCAAATCACCAGTTAGTACTCCGCACAAGACGTTTAACCCAGCTCTGCAACTCCTACTTGTTTTGCTCATCACTCAGACTGCTCACAGTAGTTTTCTTCTTCAAGCATGCTCTAGCAAAATGACCAATAGTGCCACAAGTTTTCTTGATGGCAGGGCAAAATTTAAAGGCAGCAACATGTCGAGAAGACCCGTATCGGAAATGCACAGAAACTTTTGGCTGAGCAACTGAGACAACACTGTTTCTTCTTATACACAATATGTTTGTAAAAAGGCACTATTTGGCATGCAGATTCACTAGATGGCTTGCAAATAATTTGCATCTCTTCCTGAGATGGTTTTACAGCAAAATTGCTCCTTCAATAGCCTCAGGGAGGGTCAGTTTTAAAAACAAAATGATAATGGTTTACCTTGAATGTCCTGACTGTTGTAATTCACAACCAGCTGATCACCCACTAACTGGTCTTTAAAATTCTCAAACTCGCATGGGAAAGCTGACACCCGTAAGGCAGTAATATAGGGCTCAGTAGATTCGTCTGGTTACTGCTCTCCTGAGGCTACTTAAATCTTCTAACTGTAATGTTCTTTTGACAACTGAAATGTTGTTTTAAACACTGCACAGCCTCTGTATACTCATCCGTTTCCTGTTCCTCTGGGGGTGTTCAGACTGGTAAGTGTCCAAAAATACTTCAACCCTTCATTTTAAACAGTGCTCCAGTGTGCATTTCTCCATTCCATCCCTATAGCTCTTAGATATGTAATGGAACACCTACACCAGTCTTTCCAACAAATCAGAGGATCTAGAAAAAGGGGAGGGAGACTAACAAACTGCATATCTGCCATGTTGTGCTAGTACAGTAATATAATAATATAAGCCAGTTCCTATGATAGCTATGCACATCTGTTGGTCACACATGTAGATGAGTAAAAACAAGTGAAAGAAAGGAGCTTGTTAAACCTGGCATCCTTGGTGTGGTTTCCCCTGACATTTTGCCTTCAGACCTCCTGTTTTTGCTGACTTCATTTTTTCTGGCCTTAGGAATCTGCGCACTTTACCACTGCTATTTAGTGCTAAAGTGCTTGTGCTGTTTAACTAAAATATGGTAACATTGGCTCATACCAAATTTGCATATTTAATTTACTTCTAAGCCCCTAGTAAACAGTGGTGTAGCTAGGCCGTAAGCCGCCCGCAGCGGCCGAATGTAAGAGCAGCGGGGGTACTGGTGATTCTTGACTGTGCCGCAGGTAGGAGCGGGGGGATGGCAAACTTGTACCCCCCCAGCCCCCTTGCTAGTAAAGTGCACTACATGTGCCACCCACTTAAGTAGCCCTTTAAACATGTCTCAGGCCAGCCATTGCACAGTCTTTGTATGCAGTTTTGACCTACCATTTTGACCTGGCAAAATAAACCTTGTGACAGGCCCAAACCTTCTTTTTTAATACATATACGTCACCCCTAAGGTAGGTCCTAGACAGCCCCGTGGGCAGGGTGCAGTGTATTTAAAAAGTAGGACATGTACTAGTTATATCCAGGTAGTGAAAATTCTTACATTCGCTTTTCACTACTGCAAGGCCTATCTCTTCCATAAGGTAACTTTGGAGTTGCCTTATTACATTTTATAAGTGTAATTTCCAAATGGGAAGACATAACTGGTTCCTGTTTGGTGTCTCTGGAATCCTAATTTTAAATCCTAACTTATGGCAAAGTTAGGCTTTAAATTACAATTCTGAAAAATGCCACTTTTAGAAAGTTGTTAAAGAGTGGTAGTATGCACTCTATGTTTACCAGACATCCATATCGTTCGTGGTTTTCAATTGTTACGGCGTGCAACACTGTATAATGTGTGTTCCATCCATACGCACGTAGTTCTGTAGAAAAATAATGGAGCCTCAGTCGGTTCAACACAGATTGCACTGCCAAAGGAAAATTGCTCAACAAATTCAATCTGAACTTTATTCTTTGTTTTACTCCATTTTATTGTTTCCAAATCTTTCCAAATTTTAATATATAATCTCTTGTTGTCCATGCGTGATGTAAACATCTTACCCCATACATTTTGGGGGGTATGCGATAGGGAATGAGTATACTGCTTTGCAGCTATTGACTAATGTATTTATTTGGTTGGTTTACATGAAGACGGATTGCAGGTATCAAGTAAAGCATTGTATAAGAATAGTACACCTCTGAGCGAGATGGACTGGTGATTTTTGTTATCTGTCTCATTACAGTTACCCCTGAGGAAGGGCACACGGTGCCCGAAATGCACTGGGTTCAACAACCAATTTATTGTCACGCTACATGGAGGGGTGAACCCCCAGGTGTTGTTCGAAAGGCCTAGATAGGTATTCGTTGTATATGGAGTAAGATGTTTACATCATGCATGGACAACAAGAGATTATATATTAAAATTTTGAAAAATTTGGAAACAATAAAATGGAGTAAAACGAAGAATAAAGTTCAGATTGAATTTGTTGGAGCAATTTTCCTTTGGCAGTGCAATCTGTGTTGGAACCTGACGAGGCTCCATTATTTTTTCTACTTTTAGAAAGTTGCCATTTTCTTGCCTTAGCCATTTGGTGCCTGCACCCTGTCTGGTGTTAGCAATTGGGCTTTGTGTATTTCTCCTAGACATCCACACACAATGGGAGCTTAGGTGTGACTGGATGGGCCATCACTGGCAGTAAGGGAGGGAGGAGCTGGGCCTAGCCTCTCTTAAACCTGAATAGGCTGTGTTCTGTCTCTGCACAAAGGGCCTAGCTACCTTGCATTGTCAGTTTCAGCCAGCTTGTGGCCAGGGCAGGGAAGACAGGGCATCTGTGCACTTCCTAGTCATGCCTCTACAAGCTTCTCTCCACTTCAAAGGGACAACTGTGTATAAAAGAAGAACCTCAGACACCACCACTTTAGTGCACTTCTGGACCTGTGGATACTCTGCCAAGAAGAAGGACTGCTGTGGTGCTGCAAGGACTGCCACTCTTCCTGCCTGCTGTTGTACAAGGAACTGCTGCCCTGATGTGCTGACCTGCTGCCATCTTGCCTGGGTAAGAAGAACTGGACCTGCAACCCCATCTTGAACCCAGGATCCCAGAGTGATTCAAAGGGATGGTCTGTTGGCTTCTTGATCTGAGCCTCAGGGACATATCAGGCTCTCCAACAGCTCCTGGACCCACCTTCAGCGAGTTCCTGACTCCCAATAGGTGCCTCTCATGTTCTGCACCCTTCGTGTGGCTCATGAGCTCTTAAATTCAAGCTTTTGGGCTCTTCACCACTGCAAACGAACCAGTTTGCCCCAGAACCGCACCGAAAATAAGCACAAGCCACGGCCTGCCCGTCTCTGCAGTCAGCAAGCATCGATCGCCACGGAGGACCGCCAACGTGAAGTACTAGCCCACACATCTGCGATGCCCGGCCTGCTCCTCGCACCATGCTGCCCACTGCCAGCAACGCTCTCCTTGCTCCTGGCGACTCTCTTCAACTTGAACGGGACTCTTGGCATAAAACTTGAGAAGGTAAACCTTCAGCAGGACTAATCTGGGACTGTGTCCGACCCGTGCTCCATCGCGGTCGGCTTGAGCTTTTGACTTTGACACAGTCCAGCGCGACCAGATAACCCCAGTTGGCGCTTTATGCTTTTATGCGCTGTTTTATAGTCTATTCTTTAAAAATGCATAACTCTATATTTCTAATCTGGTGTGCGACTTTATTGAGGTGTTTTCACTGTTTGACTGTTTGAAGTGTTTGCACATTGCCTCTAAATTAAGCCTGATTGCTGTGTGCCAAGCTACCAGAGGGTGAGCACAGGTTAATTTGGGGTTTGCCTCTGCCTTACCCAGACTAAGATTGTGGTTGCTCCTTCACCAGGGCTTGCACCCCAGTCAACCAATAACCCAATTTCTAGCAGAGCGGTACATCATTTCTCAGAATATATTCAAGAAAAAGGAAAGGTCACCGTATGTGAATGTGCCTATAGTTCTTTACAAAGCCAACCCCGAAGTGTAACCGACACTCCACGCACATAGCATGCCACCACCTTGCCATGTGTCAGGCAAAATTTGGACAACACATCAAATTTTTTCATGTACACCTGTGAAATTCTGGTAGTTGAGCCCTTTTAATGTGATGATGACAATAATCCAGTAATATGAAAGAAAGCACCTCTACCCACTACCTGCATTTCGTCGATTCTATTTTCTTCAGTGTTTACCACAACCTTTCTAGTGCACTGGTTACAATTGGAAAGCTTACAACATGTGCAAGCATCGCATTTGACTTGCCAGATCCTATCTCACTTGTACTACAATGACTTACTCTCTTCCCCTTGTTTTTATTAAAATTCCATACTCTTGCTGATATTTACTTTACACAGTTGTGCAATAGTGACCTGCCTTCATTTGGAGATGCCAACAGTTCTTCCTGCAGTATTAACGACTTTTGTAAGAGGCTGTATTTTAAGATGATTATAAACTGGCGTGAACGTCCGCTGTATTTCGATGTATTGTCGTTGTCACATTGGAGGTAGTTAAAATAGATTTTACGCAGAACTTCTTTTAAGTGTGAATAGCCGAGTAAAATAGAACAAAATAAAACAGAAAAACAATGGAATTAAACCCGATCATCTGCCACAAAACATACACCTTAAGCCCTTTAGGCACATTCATACATGAACACTGGAGGGCGGGGTAACATTACTTTTAATAAATGAAAAGCTGCTCTTAGTTTAAACAGCAAAATATTGTGGGGGATATTAGCAACAACTCGCGCTTAGCGCGTTTTTTTTTATCGCCGCCTATCGCTGGATATTATCGCAGAGATAACACGCTATTAGCAACGTTTATCTCCAATGCGATAAAATATCCAACGATAGCAATGAATAAGTGAATATCGCTGAAATCCAGCGATATTCACGCATTAACGCCATGGTGGACTTAGCCTGACAATCCACCTCCCATTCAATAAAGAGGTAAGTCATGTTTTAAGCAGGTGTTAAATTCTAGCGATATTCGCGCTTAGCGCGACTTTTTTTATCGCTTCGCCTGCGTTGCTAATAGGGGGAAGTTGTGTTAGCGACTGTTTTTAGTCGCTTTTAGTTGGGAACGCCTACCTTGCATGTCATTAGCGATAATTATCGCTGGCATGCAAGGCGATGGGAAAACCGGCCGCTATCGCCAGAAAGCTGTCGCTAACGCCTGATAAAAAAATCGCCGCTAATGCGGCGATAAAGCCCTTGCTAATATGCCCCTGTGTTTTCCATCTAGTTGGCGATGTATTGCAGCTGGGGGTTTCGGTGTATGTTAGTTATTATTAACGGTTCCGTCTGTCTTTCTCCTGTTTTAGTCTGTGAAAAAAGAAAATATATTTAGTATGTTTCCGCTATATTTAATAGATTTGTTTGTACTGCCTTGGATGTCTGCCTGGTTTAGCACTACAATCAGCCCAATACAGTACACAAGTATAAACTATAGCGTTATCATTATTGTATAAAAACGGGGACAGAATCAACTAATTATGGGAACCTCATGCCTTTATACCTGCCCCGTCCATTGCTGCACAGATATTAGTCTGGCAGACACGGTTGACCGATATGATTCACTTAAATCACTTTTATGTATTTTTTTGTAATTAAAAATAAATACTGACATGGACACACAGGGCCTGATTCACAAAGGTAAATTACACTTTTGAGCAGTGGCGGCTGGTGACTTTTCAAAGTGGTGAGGTGTAAAAGTTGGAGTGAGTTGGACCTAGCCAGGGCCAGACTGGGAACTTAAAGCAGCCCTGGCAATTTTATCTGGCCAGCCCCTAGTGAAGCACTGCCTGGCCCCCAGAGGCTGGGAAGGCTTGCTTGCTGCATTTGCTACTGGGGACATATATTACGGCAGTTCTGCAAATCGGTCCCCAGTAACAAAACCAGCCCCCACTGCTGCAAAACCAGCCCCATCCTTCCAGCCTCCTGGGGAAACACCCAATGCCCAGTACGGCCATTCCGGCCCTGGACCAAGCGAGCGGGCAAAGTGAGCGCGCTGAACTGATGTAAATGGGGGGGGGGGGGGGCGTGTTGGGAGGGATTTTCTTGCAGAGAAAATTTAGGAAAAAAGCAAAGCAAATAATTAATTTTTAAGCTGGTTTGCTAAAGAATTTTGTGAAAAAGCAATACGGTTTATTAATCAGTAGTATGGGCTCGATGTGCAACATATAGGGATGCCCCCCCCATTGCCTTAAAGGAACACACTTTACTTAAATAGCACTAGGGATCCAGGACAAATGAAATCATCAGTGCATTTAACAGCCCCCATCATATCATTAAACCGGTACCACTTCATCCTGAAAAAGAAAAAGCTGATGAAAAAAATAAAAACTTGCACTGTTAGTGACAAATATTGACACAGTCTGTCCCAGCCCCCTATATGCCATCACCTGTTCTCACCTAAAGAATGTAACAGCACAGCATTTTAATACTCTACATAAGGCAATAAAATATGGGAAAGGTGCATGCAAGCAACTTTGGCAGTTCAGTGCAGGTTTGGATTAGAGCCATTAGAAAACCGAGCTCTCCAAGCACCCTGAATGTAATTAATTTAGAAGAACAAGCTTTATGTTTACACATCAGTGACATTCACAGCCTGCCTGGGAAACGACTGCCTGCCAGCATTCTTAGGAACAACAGTACGTGGAACACAAGCAGTCCCAGACATCAGATCACCCACACGCCCATGGTGTGAAGCAGGCCTGTTTCTCCTATTCTGGGACACATATGTGATCCACAGTAGAAAAAGTGAAACTATGCTTGTGCACTCTGTGCAGCTAGTCCTGAACTACACTTGCTGATGGGGATCACGGCCGGACTGGGAACCAAAGGCAGCTATGACACGTTGCACCATACTATCCCCATACGGCACGGAATGCGTGAGTTCAGCGTGCAAGTACAACAACTTCAAGCAGAGTTTGGAAGAGTTCCATCCCCCAATGAATAATAAATAAGACATTTTCAACCTTGTAGCCTTTTTGCTCCCTAATCCTTTCTTTGGCTCCCACTCTCCTTTTCCTAACCATAACCATAACAATTCCAATTTCTTCCTTATCCCTCCTTTAGATTGCTCCCTCCTTCTTCAACCCTCAGTCCTACCGCTTCTTCCTCCTTCCCCACCTCTTGTCTAACCATCTTGTTTTCCTTGCTTCTCTCAATTTCTTCTATTTTCCTTCTCTATCCTCCCCAGCTCATCTTTTCTCCTCCTTTTAAAAAAAATTAAGTGCTAGACAGTGGCGGCTGCTACCTGGAAGCAGCAGTGGGGTGGGGGCCGAAGAGGCAGGGGGAATGGGTTAAAAAAAAAGAAATCACTTACCTCCCAGCCGGCCGGCTGGCAGGCAAGCACCGACTCTCCTGAGTCCTCTTCCTGGCTTCTTGGGGGAAACAGGAAGCCGGAAACACCAGGGCACCCACGCTCCCTGCAGCCAATTACAACGCTGCAATGCAGCACTGTGATTTGTTTGAGCGTTGTGACACGGCGCTCAATTAGGGGCTGGAGGGGTGGGCATGTTCTCCACGCAGGCTGTAATGCAGCCTGCATGGAGAACATGCTTTGTGCGCATGACTGTTTCGGGCTCGCCAATCACTCATGCTCACTTAGGGAGTGCAAACCACTTCTCCCCCTGCTCTGAGAGCAGCCCCGCCCCACAAAGATGCCGTAACAGGAGAAAATAAAATGATAATAACCTTGAGTTATCATTTTATCCTGGAAGGAAGCAAGATGGCGGCTGGCTGAGGCAACACTGAGGCACCGCTAACGATGCTAGCACCCTGATCCATTGCGAATCCCCTCCCTGCAGGCTGAAATGCATCCACCACCAACAGAATGCTAAGGACGATTTTGGATAGCTTGCTGGGCTTGCTGCAAGAAAATACCTGCCACTGTACTCCTCCCTGCTTCGTGGTACTGAGGCAGCAGGAACAGGAGCTGAGACGTACCTGTCAGAGGATATACGGGACGCGGCAACCTGAGTTCTGCGCGAGCTGCTGGCCCCCCGCTGAGGTATACGGAGGTGCACTCGCTGGTATGAAGCCGAAGGGTCCCGCGGTGGCGGCGGTTTTGACCCGCGGTAAGGCGGCGGTTGGCGTGCAGAGTCCAGCTGCGGAGACATTGACGGAGGTTTGCGGAACGACGGGAGGAGCTCCGAGGCAACAGGGACGCCGCGGGCAGACTGTAATCCGGAAAGAGCTAGCTGAGAAAAAAGGAAAAGGCGAAACGAACTACCAGCATAAACCTGGCCCGACGATCGCGGAACTGTTCTCGGGAATGAAGAAACCCGATGTGGCAGGCAAGGGTCTGCAAGGCGATGAAACGCCGGATCAAGGACTGACTGGAGACGTGTCCCCCCGAGATCAACTCCACAGGTAGATACACAAAAACTGGCTCAGGTAGCTTTGGGACAGTTAGAGAAAGATATGATAGCTGTTGTACCCCGACCCGGAGTGAACAGATGCCGGGGAGTGACAGCCCTGTACTTGTAGTGCCTAATAACCTAGAAATTGTAGTGCCCACAGAGGTTGTTGAAGCCGTGGATGATGCTGACCAAGGCGGGGAACTGGGTCGGCTAGAGAATGCTCATGCGACTCAGGATAACACTATTGCTGTTGATGTTGATGCTGCGGTGAGACTGGAGTTACAGCCAACTAAAGAAACTATCACTGCATGTGGTATGTCCTGCGAATGCTGTAAGGAAGCAGGAACAAAGAAAGGGGGCGATTCCCATTATGCCGGCTACTAAACAAAAAACTAAGAGTAGGGTCAAGCCTAAAAATGGGAATAAGAAACTACAAGAAAGTATCAAGCGGCAGGGGTCTAAGGCTAATAATCCCATTAAAGCAAGTAAACAACGACTGGTTGCTGATAGACGGCAGATGACTGATATAGAGAGGGAAATGTCAGAACCCTTCTATTCTTTATCCGATGATACAACGTCAGTGGAAGACTCATCTATGATGCTGAGCTCAAGTGGAGAAGAGAATGAGTCAGAGAGCAAATCGGATACTACTGGTCAAAACTCTGCCACAATCAGAAGGAAGGGTAGCCAGACACCCATTCTCCCTGATCTCGAAGGAGGACATGAAACACAAGAATTAAATTGGGACTACACGCCCACTAATCAACTTATTGGAGAAATGGGAGAACGACTACCTGGGCTGGAAAATAGCTTAAATGCAACCTTGGACACCATATTGCAATCGGTGTTAGCTCATCGCGAGGAAAGTAAACTAGAGAATAGGCGGACACAAACAGCTATACGAAAGATCCAGGGGTCAGTCCGAAAAATTGCTAAGGTATGTGGGGAGATCTCGGATCGGCTTTCGTTGCTGGAGACAAGAACAGAAAATCTGGAGACGGATGTCGCGACGGTTCAAGCACAATCCGAATCACATGAGGCAAGATTAGCCGACATTCAGTGGAAAATGGAAGACCAAGAAAATCGCCAGCAAAGGAACAATTTAAGATTTTTGGGCATTCCAGAAGACAAGGGGGAGACAGACATGCGCCTCTTTATGGTTGATATATTGGCAAAGGCCTTCCCTGAGGTTACGGGTTGGAACTGGGCGCATGAAATTCAGAGAGCCACCCGAATTCCATTAATAGCCAAGCAACATAGTGGAACTGATGGCAGGCCTAGAGCTGTACTAGTATACTTCGGTAATTATCTTCTTAGGCAGGCTATATTTGAAAAAGCCAGACCAGATAAGAAATGTCAAATAGATGGTTTGGAATTTTTTACACGCCCTGATTTTTGCCATGTCACTGTAGAGAGGCGCTTGCGCCTACGACAGATGATAAATCAGTTTCAAGAGAAAGGCATGCAGGCTTATCTTATGAACCCAGCTAAATTGAAAGTTGTGGTAGGAGATAAATCTCGTTTTTTTACTTCGGAAGTTAAAGCTAAAGAATTCCTAGATGAATTAAATAAGTAATAAGGGAAATTTATGAATTGGCAAATAATACACTGTCTAAGCTCAACACTAGCTAGCTGAGGGCTATGAGGGTGGGTGTAGGATGTGCGTTATGTTTAACTGTGGATTGATATAATGATTATAACTAATGTTATCGTTGCTGATATAATGGAAATAAGAGGGGGGGGGTAATGGATTGGGGATGAGACTTTGTTTTCATCTTATGCCAGACCTAGGTCTGGAAGCTTCTAAGGGGGCAGGGGAGGGTGGGGGAGAGCTTGGGGGCAGGGAGGGTGGGAAAGAGGGTTGGGCTTGGGAAGGGATAAAAGGGGGGAAAATCAAGCAAGGTAGATGAAAATAAAGGGGGAAAAAAAAGAACAAAGAACTTTGAAAATGGTCAATTTAGATGTTGGACTCTAATAAACTTGTATGGATAACATACGGGTTTGCTCGGTAAATGTTGGAGGGCTGATCAATAGGAAAAAAAGAGATAGGGTATATGAGATTCTACGGTTCTGGAACCCAGAAATTATATGTTTACAGGAGACCCACATTTCATGGGCCAATAAAAAATATCTGCAGATAAGGGGCTACGAAATGATAATATGTTCATCACAAACGACAACGATAAGAGGAGTCGCAATATTTATGCGGCATAATGTAGGATGTGTGAAACGTACACTGGCGGATAAATGGGGCAGATGGGCCATTGCTACATTAGAAACAGGGGTCACAATAGTTACTGTTTATGGCTCTAACGAAGACGATCCTAAAATTTGGCAGGACCTTGAGGTTGAGCTGGCTGCTTGGCCAACTCCATTAATAGTATGTGGAGACTTCAACATACATCATGGGGTTCTACTACAGGATTCCTCCCAGTATAATAAAGGCAGGAAACCACAGGTCCACCGGGCCCTAAAAGCGTGTCAAGAAACGCATGGGTTGTGAGATGCCTGGGTACATAAAAACACTAACGATCCCGGATACACATATTTTTCACATCCACACCAAAAATATGTACGCTTAGATTACTTTATGGTTTCCACCTTGATGTTGGAAAGAATGGAAATAAGTAAATTACCCCAAATTTTTTCAGACCACAATCCATTGTTATTGGAAATAGACTGGAAAGATTTAAAAAGATTGAAAACGCGACAATGGTCATTTGATCGCAAATTATTAGTAGAAGAAGCATTTAAGTGTCATATTAAAAGATGGGCTAAAGAATATTTTAATATGAATAGATATAGTGCCCCAAGGATTATTGTATGTGATGCTTTTAAAGCAGGATTACGTGGGGAAGTAATAAATTATGTAGGATATCAGAGGAAACAGCGACGAAATATGGTTAACATATTAATGACAAACTTGGCCCAATTAGAGATAATGCACACTGAACAGATTGCACAAGCGGGGCAGGAGGCACTAAGAGAACTGCGGATTAAAATAGCAATTACCAAAGCAGAAATAAATAAACTATTTCAGGTACAGGCTGCTCAGACATACCAGGCGCATCAGAAGGAAATGTACGAATATGGGGAAAAGGCAGGTAAATTACTGGCCCTCCGTACTAGACAGAGAGTGATTAGAAACAATATTAAAAAAATAAAGAATACTGAGGGTCAGCTTGAGACGACTATGGATAAAATTATAGGGGTATTTGAGCAGTTTTATCAAAAACTATATCAAGATGATCAGATGGACTTTTCCCAATCACTAAGTGAGGTAAGGGATATAGGAATGAGTAAGATCGAGTAAAGAATGAAACTAAAATTGGAAGAGGAATTTACATTGGAAGAAATAATAACTGCAATAGCTTCCCTATCTTCTGGAAAAGCCTCGGGCCCGGATAAAATCCCAATTGAAATTTATAAGATGTTGCAGCCAGAACTGGCTCCATTACTTACACGATTTATTCCTGGATGTACAGTATCGGGGTATCCCACCTATTTCCTGGCAGGAAACTGATATAATAATTTTCCCAAAAAAGGGGAAACCAGCAGAGCTACCTGGTTCGTATCGTCCCATCGCATTAATAAATTCGGATGCAAAGGTTTATTCAAAAGTTTTAGCAAATAGGCTGCAGAAAGTTATAGCCAAATTAGTATCGCCATGGCAACATGGCTTTATTCCAGGCCGAGGAACTACGGATCACATTAGACGGGTGATATCGTTACTGGATGTTGTAGAGGCCAAAGGGGAAAAAATGGCTGTAATCTCTTTAGATGCCGAAAAGGCTTTTGACCGCGTGGCCTGGCAATTTCTATGGGATGCGCTACAGGAACGAGGGTTTGGCCCGCGAATTATTACAGCTATTCGTGCGATGTACTATAGACCTATAGCCAAATTACAAATTATGGGAAATGCATCAGGAGCCATAAAAGTAGCTAGGGGGACAAGGCAAGGCTGCCCATGTTCCCCAATTCTTTTTGCCATCTATTTAGACCCATTTATTAAACAGTTACTTGTGAATCCCAAAATTAAACCAATAATAACTAGTGGCTATGAAACTAAAATACTGGCTTATGCTGACGACATTGCCATCACTACGTCCGAGCCAGGGGTAGCAATCAAGGAAATTGAAAGGATGGCGGGAGAATTTGGACATAGATCAGGATATCTACTAAATAAAGGCAAGACACAGATAATCTGCTCAAAGCAATGCAATATTCAAGACCAATGTCAAGTTGAATCAGCAGTATATTTGGGGGTTAAGATAGGAGCTGATTTGGATAAGATATGGCCAAATAATCTTGAGCAAATGCTGGATGAAATAGGTATGGATCTAAGACGGATAGATAAAATTCAGCTAACTATAGTCGGGAGGATTAATGTATTGAAAATGAAAATTTTTCCAAAAATACTATACCTGTTCCGCTCTATCCCCTTGGAACTGCCGGCTATAGCTAGTCGGAAAATGGAGGCAATGTTCTCAAATTTTGTATGGCACTATCAAAAAATTAGACGATCCTTAAAGTTTCTAACACTTCCACAAGACAGAGGGGGTTGGGCGGCTCCAAATCTGTTATTTTATTACTGGGCAGCGATCTTGCAACAGATGGGACCTCTCCTAATGGATAGGTTAGGAGAGAAAATGATTTACCTTCAATTTATCATCTAGCTATAGGCAATGAAGCCTCGGGTCTGTTTTTGAGGAAAATAGAACCTAGCTATTATAAAAAAAAAAACGATTCAAATGCATAAAAGCTGCCTGGAGGGTGTGGATAAGAGTAAAAAAAGTATTGAAAATCCCAAGCTATAATAGATATACCCCACTATGGGGGTCATCACTGTTTCCAGTAGGATTGGATGATGGTATGGCGAGAGGGTGGGAAAGGGCAGGTGTTGATAAAATTGGTCATTTATATAGTGGAAAATCAGAGATTATAACATTTTCGGATTTGGTTAAACAAAAGGGGATAGCTGAACGATCCCAATTTAAATATATTCAAATTTGGAGCTTTTTGAAGACACTGCCACGAGGGACTTTTAATCATGATACTATACCAGTATTAGAAATGGCTTATCGGGGGAAGGCACGGATTGGGGATTACTATAATATTTTGCTGGGAAATCTTCCTGATGATATAGAAAAAATCGAGACTAAATGGGTAGAAAAACTTAAAGATGAAGAAATAGATTTGGATAGATCATTGGGACTGGCAAAAAAAAAAATTCTTTCAGCAAATCTTAAATCCCAATATTATAAAACTATATTTAATTTGTACTATACGCCCGCGAAGCTATTTAATTGGGGGAAGCGTGAAAACGATAAATGCCCTAGGTGTCAGGCTAGCCCATCTGATATAATACATATGTTTTCCACATGTAGCAAACTTACACCCCTAAAAACTGGTATAGAGGAATTTTGGTTACAGACAATCAATAAAAAAATTAATTTAACCTCACCACTAATGCTATTTGGATATGATAATCGACTTGGTCTATCTTCATCGCAAATAGATTTTCTATTTATAACAGTGGCAGTAGCTAGATTACTGATTGCTACAGCTTGGAAGAATATTGAAGCACCTATGTATTTAGCATGGTTCTATCGACTTCTGAATGTATATAGTCAGGAGATGACATTATATGAGATTAAGGGGAGATGAGCCAAGGAGAAAGGTTATAAGATCTGGGCTCCTATGATTAGATGGCTTGAAGATAGGAGGTAAAGAGGTGTTATAGAGGGCTCCGATAAATAACAATGCAGAATAATGTAAATATTGTAAATAGAATTTGTGTAGTGAATATGGAATGATGGACTTGCTCTATGATTGATCTGCTTTTTTTCTGTTCCGGGACCACTAAGATATGTATATGATATGTATGAAATAAGTATGAAATGCCAAAGGGTTGGTATGTGAGATGTATTCTTTTGTTTACCTTGCTTAATAAAAAAATAAAATTTAAAAAAAAAGAGTTATCATTTTATTTTGCCTTTTTTTTACACTGCATAAAGCAGTGGGCGACGCTCCTCCGCTTTCGCGGAGGAGCCACCACTGGTGCTAGGCCATTGTGGTAACCGATCACTGTCATTTTCTCCATAATCGCACTCACAAGCACTTCTAACTATACCAGCGACATCCCATTCATTTATCTGTTTAACCTTGGTGTCACTTTTGTGTCTTTGCCCCCAATACATTCCCCCCCACTTCACACACAAAAGGTTGCACTGTTTTGAATTGTGACATTGAAAGGAAAGCCATAAATGAAAAAGAGTGCATATTTCATTGTATATTTCCCTGCCCCTTGGCTACTGCCAGTACCTGCAATAGCAGCCAAGACTTTTCAGTACATAAAAAGGCACCTCGAGGAGGAGGAAGAGAGATGGCCAATAACTGATATTTTAGCATCATCTATAAATAAACAGAATCCCAATCAGTAGAACAGGGAGAGGGCCTTTATCAAGATATTAAGACAGCACAGTGGTTTATGCACATGCTGTGGACGTGAGCAGGCTGCATACGCACAAGTCCAAATATTTAGCATTTTACAATTTCAGAGGTTAGAGTAGTGCTTTTTAATAATAACGTTATTCACAGTGCTCACGAACAATACTCCTGTAGCAAACAGTGTATTAGATACAAACCAGCTGCAACCCATACGGGATCTGCCAGATGTAACCATGCTGGGGAGAGGAGCAGAATGCAGGCAGGCAGACTAGAGAACACATTGTGTTACAGCATCTTATCAGTCTAGAACGCAAGTGTTTTCCATACTGCCCGTTGTATAGTCAGTATGGGGAAGTAAGTGCAATTCGAACATTATCACAACTGCAAATTAACACGCACATATTCTATTCTGAAGTTGATCTTAGAGCTGGTAAAAGCAAGGTCATGTATATAAAGGGGATGTGGGGGTGCCCGAAGACACCCTGTTAGGCCCATTGAAGCAGTAAAAAACAGACAGCCTGATTAAGTGTAGTTGTTTTACCAGTATGAGGTACTGAAGCGAAGTAAATCTCTGCTGAATGCCGTTGAGCTCTGACAGGACTCGATGCAGTGAACACAAGGTAAGTGGTTTTCTTTTTTTTAAATTTAATTTTCCCTCGTCATCTGTCGACTCCCCCCCCACACAGTGATTGGACACGTTCTGTAATCCCACCCCGTGCTGCTTTGTGAGTGCCGCCCCACGGGGGAGGCCAACCTAACAAGACCAAACCAATACTTGTATTGCTTTCATGCTGTTTATAGTGGTGAACAGCATGATGAGAGCAATGCAAGGGTTGAATGGAGCTCCTTTACACAGTGTGGGTTCGAGAGGAATGAAGTGTGCATGTCGGGCTGGTCACAGTAAGAGACCTGTCCAGCCCGACATGCGCACTTCATCCCTTCTACCAGCTAATGCCAATCAACAGAATTAGCTCTGCCCGGCCTGCCTCAGGCTGGGTTCCAAATCAACACAGCGCGGTGGCAGGGGGAAAGGATTAAAAGAAAAACTGCTGGCACTTTTAAATAATACATTTGGCATCTCATGATCATCAGGGGCAAAGCCCCTAGCCCTCCAAAGGAGGAGCCACCCCGGCTTTTCAGTAAGTTTACTACTTTTTTGGTATTCACAAACTCCAAGTGTCAGTTACTCCTAAACAAAACAGTAGTAAGTCCAGCACAACACATGGTCAACCACTGGTACTGCAGCATCTTTCCATAAACAATAATGATAAATCCCCATAGGATATAACGGTAAATTAAATTATTTAAAATAGTGAACATATAAATATAAATTAATGTTAAAAAATATACAAATAGTGCATATACATTATTCATTATAAAATATTTTAATAACCTACTTCGAATTTAAAAAGTAATTTAATAATAAATGTTATTAAAAAATAATTGTATGGAGTGTGACGTAGACCACTGGCGGTCTCTCCCACTGTCACTCTTGGGGAGAGCCGCATTGTTCAAGATGATGTCTCTACCCCATTTTTTATATGTCTTACAGAATTCACCTGCCCTAGTCCCTGCAGCATATTTTAGACGGGTGGAAAGTGCACAGAGAAAGGTGCTCTGGGGAACTGATCCGCCGCGTATCTCCTTCCCGAAATTGGTGAGGAATAGGTCTGCCAAACATTAAGAAATACTATTGGGCGGCACAACTGGCGGCCATCAATCACTGCATATACCGGCCCCCTATTGACCCGGGCTATGCCATGGATAGATGGCTCCTCCCGGGAGGTAATTACACACGGGCGCTATACTCGAAACCCGCAAAATTCCCTCTGACGGGCCCCACGAAACACTCGGTACAAGTGTGGCACTTGGTCCAGAAAATATGGGATGAGCAAAGACCATAACTCGAAGCACCCCACTGTGGGACTCAGAACAACTAGGCGATCTCTGGAAGACTAATGGGTTTGATAGATGGGAGTTGATAGGGATTTTGCGGGTGGCCGACCTTTGGAAAAAGAGAGAGGTTTTACCCTTCACAGCCCTCCAACAAAAATATGAACTTGCAGAATCGGAAGGGTTCAGATATCTCCAGATACGACACGCCCTACAGGCAGTCATCCCAAGGGGGGAGACCCCTCCTGAGGCCTCTCCTCTTGAGGATAGGCTTTTGGACGGATACATGCCCAAGAAGGCAATTTCCCTGACATACTTGAAATTAATACATCACTCCCCTGATCCCCTCCCGCAGCTTCGGGCTAAGTGGGAAGGGACTTACATGAGCTCGATGAAGACGAGTGGATGGAGGCGCTGGCGTCCCCAAGGGAAGGGGCAATATCCTCTAAGTTGAAGTTGGTGCAACTGAAAATACTTCACAGGATCTATGTAACCGGGCCTTCATTAGTCAGGATGGGATTTGGCACTGACGCTAGTTGCAGACTGTATTGTGGCCGAGAAGGCACATTTTTCCACATACTATGGGAATGCTCACATATAGCCAGATATTGGAGAGAGGTCCACTCATGCATGGGGGAGGTCATGGGTCAGGCAATCACTATGGAGGCTAAACGCTGTCTCCTAAATATATGGGAGCCAACGGACTTGGGTAGCAATGAAAAAATCTGGGTGACTCTGGGATTGATGATAGCCAAGAGGAATAGAAAATGGGGGGTACGTGCAACCCCGAATCTTAGAGAATGGGAGGGCGACATGGATTGTTGCATGTTTCGTGAAAAAACAGTGTATGTAGCACGTGGCTGCCCTAAGAAGTGGTTGCAAATATGGGGAAAATGGAATGACTTTAGAGGTAATATCTGTCAACCGCCTGCTCTGTCGACGGAACCATCCCTAGAAGAGTCAACACCCTAATATTTCACTGTTTGCTGTACAAATTGTAAATGAGAATATAGCACTGTGTGCAATGTATTATCGATTTTCATGCTATTGGCCTTGAACTATTGTAAGTCTGTGACAATGTTTTGTTAATAATAAAAAGAAATTTAAAAAAAAATGTAATTTTTCATCATTTTTAATAATTATTACTGCACAATAAATAATTTACATTTTCCTTCAGGTGAGGAATTTATTTTTTAATTTAAAATTCAGAACAATATTTTTCATAATTTTAAAATAATGTATTTCCATGAATTAAAATAGTCATTCAAAATGAATGTAATAGTCTTGTAGCATTTTTTGGTATTTTGATCGACATTTAAAATAAAAGTATAAAATGAATTTGCATTAATATTTCACATAAAAATATTTGAACTATTTATTTTCATATTAAATTCATTTTTAAATGTTTTCCCTATATCCATATATTTACAAATTGAGACTCAAAATGTGTTACATCACTAATAAATTATTTTTATGAAATTAAAAAAAAAAAATCCCACCTAAAGAAAACATATTTTTTAATGTGCATTAATAATTATTGAATGTGCTGTATAGAATTAATGAAAATTAATGTAATTATTTTTAATAACATTATTCTTTAAATACAATGTAGGTTATTCAAATATGTTACCATTAAATAATAAATATGGACTATTTTTATATATATTTTTTGGTAACATTTATATTGATATATTTTTAACCATTTTAAATAATTTATTTAATTTGACATTATTTCCTATGGGTTTTTATTTTAAGTGCCTAACCTCCAAGATTTTTTATGGAAGGGTGTTTCAGTATCATTGGTTGGCCATATGTAGTGCTGGATGTTCTACTGTTTTTTTTCTTTTTTTTGTGGTAATTTACACTTAATTTTTTTAGAGGCTGGTATATAATGTTATCTTTGCCCCTTCAGTTAGCAGTCGTGTGAGGAAACTAAAAGAAACACACACACACACATCAATGTTAAGGTTGCAAGCACACTGTATGGTCTGCTGTTAAGCTTACAGTCTCAGTCACTTTCATTGAATTATTATTGTGGTCTTCTATCGTAACACTTCATGTTACTGCTAACTGTACCTATAAACCTATGGGAACTAATCAGGCTGACGGCTGTTATTTACTTTTAAATGTAATGCAATTTTCATGGTTTAATACATCTTTTTTTTTTATAACTGCCCACACACAAAGACCATTTGAGGGGCATTGTTGCACAGATGAACAGGTACATACTGATTCTGGGCAACCAGCTTATATGTAGAGGTAGGCAAGTCAGAGAATTTATTGAAAGACTAGTGCAAGTGCCCGGCTTGACTCTGATAGCCAAAACACAAGGAACACTGGCAAAAATTGGTCATGTGAATAGTCTGGGCCTGATTACGACTTTGGCGGGGCTTTGGGACCACCACCGCTGCGCCAATGTGAGTCTGGCAATCAAGGACCACCAGACTCGTAATTTGGGCCTCCGTCATGTTTTTCATTCTTCATCTCGCTTTGGACAAAGTGGTGCTACTCGAAGAACCACCTCATAGTTAGTGTGAAAAAGGCTGCTGAAACAGGTGTGTACAGCACATCAGTTCCTGGCAAACGCCTCCAGACTAATTAGCAGCTTCACAATAAATCAAGTTAATCCTGTCCACCAATCCCACCCTTAAACACCCCAACAATCCTTGTCCTAAGTGGAGCCCTGTAAAAATCCCTCCCTCACAAGCATTCTTCCATACACCAGTCTCCATGGCCAAAACATTTCCAAACTAATTGTGCTTAAACTCATAACAACATCATAACTCCCCCCAGCCCCACACCCCTTTCCCTCTATTGAGCTGGACAGCTAGACCAGTAGCAAGACCAATCGATGCGTATAACTTACATATAAAACCTACCAACCTCCCTCTCAGGAAAACCCTAATTTAGGTGTTTACCTCCCCCCATACCCAACAATTTTCTCCCAATAATGCCACAGTAATGTATTCTGTAACTCCCATCAGCAAGTATTCCATGGCCATAAAGGACAAGTGTACTCCATCATCCCTGAAATAGTGTTCAGAGCGAATCTCACCATGTCTCATTCTAGGAATGGCTTGTTGCGTACAAAAATTCCCCATTTCACTGTTCACCTACTGACATTCTCCATCTACCACAGCCTGCGTTAAAGAGCCCCTCCACACTCTCCTGGGCATCAGCCTGTGTCCATAGAATCGACCACAAATGCTCAATCTCCGTCATATCCCTCTTCATATTTTTCAATAAGGCTAAGCTGAACCAAATTGTTTATGCCTAGATGTACCACCAAAACATCAGGACAATTAGACACTTCTGCCAACCGCAGCAACAACTGCCTCCAACACATTCCTCTTACACCCTACAGTTACCAAAGCAAGTTGTTCGCCACATCTGTTTTTCTTTGCTTGCCTCACTTCCCATTTGAAGAAGGAATGACCACAGAACCATACCGACACATCCGCTGCAGAGGGGCCAGCAACACAACCTACAGGTGAACAAAAACATGTTAGATCATTATGTTGAAACATTACATCAACAGCCAATCTGACCGCACATACCTCCTGTACCACCTAGCTTTCTTTCTTCCCAGTCCTTTTGTAACTCACTCTGAATAACCTCTAACACCAGCCTCCGTTGTTGCCCCACATCGAAAGGTATATGTCCTAAATACCCTGGCCGGTAATCCCAACCTCAGTAATGCCATCCTCAGTAGTTGCAATAACTAAAAACTACACAACCTCTTACATTCTTTCATACAAATATAGCATTATTGCTCTGCGAGCCCGCTTTTTCATATGCTTGCTACCGTGCAATCAGACAAACTTGCACGACTGACCAACTGAATTAACTGAACTGTCGCCCTCTGATCTGTTTCCCTCTCCTAAACCAAATCTATACCCCTGTAGAATTCTCCTTCACCTCAAATCTCAACATTCCCTCATTAACTTTCAAAACTAGCAGCGTGGGAACCCAAAAAGGCCCAAAAACTAACCATGACATAAGTAAGGAAAACAGAACCACCTCCTTGTTGTTAGTACAAACCTCCAGCAACACTTCCACCAAACGTTCTAACAAATCGGTCTCTGCACCCTCTTTGCTCTAGTAACCTTTCTTGACCATCCCTCTAATATCCTCCTCACCATCTCACCTGCTAATGGTTCATATCCCCAGAAGGTTCCCCATAAAAAGCTACCCCTGCTCATTTATCTGCTATTGTAACAGTAGACAAACCTTTGTCCATTAGGCTCATAAAAGAAAACAATTACCACATCACGCCGCTACACCACAAAGTCACTTCCTCCTTCTGACACTGTGCCTGATGATATTCTCTCAGAGCAGAAGATGAAAAGGACTTTTCAATTTACTGGACTATCCTCACTGACCTAGAGCTGCCAGAGCTCCTCTGGTATTTCAGACATTTGCAAGTTTGCCTCTGGTGCCGGGCAACGGAATCTTCTCAGCCTCGAATGAGGTAACATGTGCAATTTCATTTTCCACACTCAGAACATACAGTGCTCTAAATACAATGTTAAGCTGCAAACAGTCCAGAACAAAAACTCTCAACAGGGGTTACACTCTAATATCCCTTGAAGACTGTCTGTTCACTATGTGAGCCACTGCCGTGTTATCTACATTGAACAAAACCTCTCTGACCTGAAAATACCTGCCGTACAAAACCAATGCTACAACCAAAGGAAAAAAGCTCCACTTTTTCATAAAATCCTCCACCCTGTGCTCTTTACCAATCCAGTGGCATCATCTACAGATGTTTAGTGCACAAATGAAAGTATGTCTGGTATGTAACCATTCACCAATTGCCCCTCAGGCCATAACCAATATCGAATTAAGCTGAACTGTCCCTCTTTATTTTGGGTACCTATCGGAGACACAATCAATCTCTCCAGTGGCCAGTAATCAAATAGTCTTCCACCCTGACTTCAGCTCCCTCCTTTTGCAATTTGTTGAAAACCACATGCAGATGTTCTTTCCCAGATTTCACTCTCCACCAGTCTTCTACCTTGAGGACCATCGTAATCTAATCTAAACCCTCTACAAACAACAACTTTGCTTCTTCTTGTAATGGGTATCGCTGCAGCCAACCCCTCAAACATCTCATTCTTAAGTGGGATATGAGCATTTGCCCATATTACTCTGGCCACTGCTGCACCTTCCTGCCTGTGGCTGCCCACACCGATTTGCACCCCTTGAACTCCATACCCTCCCTGACTAAAACAGTGTATAATGGTGTGTTTTCCCCTCACTTTGAGCAGTCATATCTAAATTTACCATACATCATATTACTAAAGCCCTTGTTGAAGGCTCAAAATGCTCCAAACTGAGCAGGCTGCCCTCTACCAGAACCTCCCACCCTTCTTTTAGTGGGCGCCCCTCTAAGGGCCGATGGACAACAGTGAGTCCACTAGCAGTATAAATTGTAGGCGCTGACCGGGAAGGAGCCCTCTACTGGAGCCACACGTTTTGGTTCAGCCCACCCCACTTACCATCTGCCTCCTCAGACAGCCTTGCTCTAAATTCTTCATCATAATGCACCCATGCCAACCTCCCAAAAGTTATCTACGCTTTACGTATCACACCATGTATTTAAAAAGCTCAACATACCTTTCCGGGAATTTCTCACAATATGCACTGCGAAGATAAGGAAGGCTGCGGTCCATTTCTTAATACTTACTGGAACATTTGGTCGTTTTGACAGTTCTCCCTCCACCTCCTTTGAACCTTCCATCGCCCTAACCTCCCTATGTAAAAACTTCCAGATATTCCCCCTTCCCAATTTTTTATTTTGCAGTAGCCATCAGAGGCGCACATAAAGGCTTTGTTATTCCGATATACGACAGCTTCTTGTGTGTTGTTTCTTTGCTCTCTTTTTTGGCCCCCTCCTTTTTCGTATCCATCTCTCCTTCCTCATCCAGTGGATCTGATTTCTTATCTTTTTTGCTCACTTCTACTAGTTCCACGTCCTCAGTGGCTATGGCTTTGCCAACCATGTATTTGCCTTTTCGCACCATGCTTTCCACCAAAACCTCCATAGACTCTCCTCCAACACCAATGGAATGTACACATAACACATCCCCTTTGTCCTCCTGTAACATACTTGGCTTCAAAACTGGGGCCTGCACTTAAGCCTGCTATTCCGCCTTCATCTTCTTGCAATGTCTTCTCCTCTTCTCTATGGATTTTATACATTGCTGCTCCTGAAAAAAACTGGTATGCTACCTGATTAGGCACCGCAGGCCTCTTTTGACACTACAGTCCTTCTATCCACTAATGCCACTCTTCCTGCATTTCATTCACTCCAGACCCACTCACACAATAATATCCCCATTCTCCAACTCCAAAACCTCCAAATCATAATCCAATCCACGGTCCTCAGCTGCCTCTTGCTCCTTGTCCGCAACCCCACTCATACCGGGAATCACACCATCCCCCACACCACCACTCCAATATTGCAAAGACCCTCGTTATGTTCCTGACTTCACAGGAGGAGCCACATTAAACCCTCCCAGTCTCCTTCCTTCAACATCCATCATCGTCATCAGGCCAGACGCACCGGACCGAGCCCTTTCCTTAACCGGATTTGCAGGGGCCACACAAGATCTACCTGGTTTCACAAACCACAGTCTGCCTGCTAATCTGTCAGCCCCTTTCGCCTTGGCACCCCACATCAGGTTGCCTGGAGGAAGATTTGTGCCTGCCCTACCATCAAAACCTACTGCCTCCTTTGCTATAACTCATACCCATCTGCCCTTAGGCTCCATCTACCCACTCAACTTCCTGCTTCTGCTTTGTACAACTTCATCCCCTTCAAGTACTTTGCTCCCCCTCACTTCCTTTCAACTTAACTGTGCTGCTTAACTCGCCATACATTGCTCCACTGGTATCCAACAACCTCCTCCTCACCTGTCTGCCCATATTATCTGGCACCTGCTACCTTCAAACCTCATTCTCCCTTTCCTCCAACAGTGGCTCTCTCCTCTGCCCGATGCTTCTTCTTGAATATAGATAACTCTGCCCCTCAAGTCCCATGTATCTCTCTTTCTCCTTCTCTTCGCCGCCACAGTTGTGGGGTAACCAAACCATATTGGAGGTTTAGTGCTGTACCGGGAGTGCTTTTCATGCAGGCCCTTTCCTTTTTAACAGGGAGCAGGGCTCACGTCTCCTCATCTCCACCCTTCCTCAAGCTGCGTATGTCCAGCACCGATATAACAACTTACAGTGTATGGGATGCATCCAGTACTGGGAAAGAGCTGTTGTTGAGACCAGAATGGAGGCTTTGGCAGCAGGGTGTTGCCCCCATCCAGATGTAAGAGTACACAGGCTTGAATGGCTGTTCTGAAGTCTCTCACTGAAAGGAACTCTTTCTCTTTCTTTAGTAGAGATCGCTGGTACCAGGCCATCTTAGTTTTCTTGGAGATGTGTTGCTTAAGGGCGAGGTCAGTGTCTTGATATTATGTGAAAGTTGGGGTTCAAATCCATCCAGTTTCAAGTGGTTTAGCCAGGTGGGAACTAGTTATTGCTTATTGTTCTTGGCATATAGCTGCAATTCTGTTTTGATGGAGTTACATTTCAGGTAGGTTCTGGATATCTAGGTCTGGAAGAAGCGCAGACAGTGTTTGAGGCGATGGATATCCAAAGTGCAAGAAGCTTTCATTTAGAGCTGTGTGTCATTGGTGAATTTCGATACTGCTGTTGGTCCCAAGGCTTCATAGAGTTAAAGATGATGGGGGACAAGATAGGATACGGAGAGACTCCACAGATCTTCTGGGAATTGGAGGAGTCCATGTGAACGAACTGGTGCCAGTTGGATACATAGGAGGAAAACCAGTGAAGAACCTTGCTAGTGAATCCAATTTGTGTCTTCAGGGTGTGGATGATATGTTCAACGCTGTTGAAGACAGCTGAGTGGTCCATCAATATCAGGGTGAAGGGTTTATCTTTATCTACAGTCAGGAGAGCATGATTTGTTCTTCTGAAAGGTAATTGGTTGTCATTGATGTGATTTTGGAGTTGTGTGTAGACTGCTGTTTTACTGATCTTGCTAATGAAGGCTAGGTTAGTGATGGGTTATTAATTGGCAAGGTCTTCAGTAGCTAGTTTGGGTTCCTTCAGAAGTTGGAGTATGTGGCCTGTCGTGAAAGCTTCTACAAAGATACACTGACTGAGAGACGTGTTGATGATGGAGGAGGGATGAGAGTACTTCTGCAGAGAGGGCTTTGATGAAAGACGAGGGTAAGACATTATCTTCATAAGAGATGGCAATCATCGAAGTATGTTAAGACAGAGAGGTTTGACTAACAACTATTGGGGTGCTGTGCAGAGGGGTGGGTGTAAAGGGGCAAAGCGGCTTGGTGTTGTTGATTTGCTGTCACAGGTTGATGTCACTACCCTTGTCTGTGGAATTGTGTATACGATAAGCAGGAAGGGAGTTGATACAGTATTTGATTGTATTGAAGAGTGTTCTGCTTCTGTTGGCAGTTTCATTGATGGTTTTGTTTTAGTACTTGGCTTTGGCTTATTTGATGAGTGGTCTGCTGGTTGCCTGTATGGGACTACGGCACCTTGAGGTTGTTAGGGATTTTGCTTTTCTTCTATTTTGTTTCCTGTCTGTGGATAGAGCTTTTGGGGTCAGTGATATCCTTGGAGTTCCATAGTGCTGGAAGGGTTTGGATTGCACTTGTGTATTTTGGTTGGAGCTTGGGCACTCACATGGCGTTCAGAAATCCATTGAAGTCATTTAGATCGGTATTGACATCTGATATGGACGTGGCAGGGCAATGCACATGTTTGAGCTTTATGTTGTCGATGTAGAATTCTTTGAAGGATCTGAAGTTTCATTGTTCTGATTTGGGATGACCTCAGTTGGCTGGGTGCTTGGCAGGGTTATTGTTATGGTCAGGTGCTAAGTCCAATCCAGGGGCATGTAAGATTGGCAGTGGTTGGTAGGTCAAGTCGAGAAGAAACATGTCTGTTT
Source organism: Calotriton arnoldi (assembly GCA_963921515.1). Lineage (NCBI taxonomy): Eukaryota > Metazoa > Chordata > Amphibia > Caudata > Salamandridae > Calotriton > Calotriton arnoldi. Next base: position 202,188 of record CAWUFW010016894.1, read on the forward strand.
GGTGACATGCAGTCCCACAATGAGTGTGTTCAGGAGATTAAGGATAGCGTCTGTTTTTTTCATACTTGAGTAGTCTGGGATGTTGAAGCCACTGAGAAGGTTGGTGAGTGTGTGTTGGATGGATAAGGTAGTGAGAAGGTCTGAGAGTGTGTCCAATAACTCTTTGTTGTGGCTGAGATGTTTCTAGATGAGGTAGGAGGTGGCAGACTGAATTGTGGAAATTGGGAAGTGGAAGGCGAAGAGCTTTATAGAGTTCAGTGTTGCTTGCTTGCCACGTTTAGCCTGTGGGAGTAAGGGCATCTACGATGTGGGAGGATGTGTGGATGTGCCGTTTTTCTGTGATGAAGAGTGCTTCAAGGTTGTGCTAGCTGATGCAGCCTACAGTGTCTGGAGCGTGGAGTACAGCAGAGCGTGGGGTAATGAACATGGGCTGACATGTCTGTTTCGTAGTGTGTGGGATCATTGTGGTTAGTGATATGTATAGGAGGTTGGCTCTTTTTGTTGTGAGGATGAGGTGTGAGGTTTTGTGCGGTGTAGGTCAAGGTGTAATAGTGGGGATGGCTAGTGTTGGGTACCTGATTTGGTACATGATGCTGTCTTACCTGCAGGTTCTTGCTGAGGCTGGAGTGGAGCAGGGGTTCTGGATAAAGGTCCTTCAAATTCTATCCCTAAGAGGCCCCAACAGGTGATGCTCTTGTCTATGGCTGCCCTTAGCTGCACATGCACAGGCAGTGGGATCTGAGGAGTTGACTGATGAAGGGGATGAGACAAGAAGTTTCAAGTGGGGATCGGTGATGTCATTTCATGTAAAGACTTCTTGTAAAGATGGATGCTAGGAGAAAAAACACTGATAGCAATTTCTCTAAAGATGGATGCTGGAAAATAAATGATTCCTCTTTTTTTTGTTAAGTATTTTTTATTTAAAGTTAAAGGTAGTAAACAGTACAATAGTTAAGCAAAATATTGTAGTGATTCCGGATGAAACGTAACCCGAGAACACACGAGGACCACTTGGCGTACTCACCATAGTGATACCAACGGCGGATGGTGCCGTATTTAAATTCTGGAAGTGCCAGGAACTGGCCATACTTGGCCGTGATAGAAAGATAAGGTATATTGTCTTAGTAACACAAGACGGAATCAGGATGGATTGATATTCGGATAATTTAAACCGAAAGATTTACAGTGCAGATATAACAAGGACTGCATTTCACCACTGATGACTTGTATGACCTACTGGGTAGGAATTATCACCGGTTTTAAGGTCTAAGAGTTTTTTCACTTCGTCACAGCCCTGAAGAAGTCAAGGGTTCATACCCCACTGACGAAACACGTGTTGGCTGGCTCATTAAGCAACACACCATTAAAGTGAACACTTTAAAGAAAGGACGTCATTGTTATCATCCTTGACCAACGAAAACTGTGCTTTACTTTCCTTTTACTCATATGCGTGTGCATAGGACCTGTTTGTAGCTAAGCAAAATATAATAAATTAAACAAAGTACACAGTTAATTAACTCATTTGGATTAAGAATCCCTTAAAAAAACAAAAACCAAAGCGATATAAAATACAAATCTAGGAATGAGAAATAGCAAAATGAACCAATAATATTTATCTATGTTTTAAGAGTTTTTTACAAAAAGGAAGAAAGGGAAAAGGAAAGGCTAGAAAGAAGAAAGAAGAGAAAGGAAAAGAAAGAGAAGAAGTAGAAAGAAATCCATGAGTTTTAAGAAAGTGATGAGTGTGAAGATAGGAAAGTGGTAAAAGGTAACCAAAGTAAATCAGATTTAATCTTTTGAGATATCGAAGAAGATGAGACAGTAGATATTCTATGTTTATCACAAATAAGATTCCACCAAACCAATATACATAATTTAGAGTTATCTTTCCAACAAATTAGTATAACTTTGAAAGCTAGTGCAATAAAAGGATCAAATAATACAGGTTTTGAAGAAAGATTATTAAAATCAGTATATATTGTACCAAGAAAAACATTTTGAATAGATAATGGAACGTTACATGAAAAAATCATTAAACATTTTGACCATATGGATTTCCAAAATTCATTCACTTTAGGACAATAATAAAGTAGATGAAGCAAACTACCATCAGAGGAAAGACATGACCAGCATAAGGGAGAGATAGAGGAATCAATTTTATGAAGGAGGGAAGGAGTAATAACAGCTCTATTGTATACAAAAAATAAAGACTGTGTAATATTGGCAGCTTTGGAGGTACTAAACATTTTACGCCACAATTGATCCCATTGGTGGACAGATAATGATTGAGATAGATCTGTCTCCCATAAAAGTTCAATAGAGGATTTATTCCTCACAGGGATAGAGGAAGACAGAGATTTATATATGAAAGATGCTTTGGGGATGGAATCATTAGTAATATTGTATAACGGTGTCGTAGGAGTGAATGGGGTATAGTCAGATGTAAAGTTGTCGTTTGGTTAAAAGGACTGAAGTACAGTAAATATTAGGTTATATTATTGCAGGCAGGAATCAGGTAGGTTATATTGTTCTTTCAATTGAGGAAAAGATAGAATGGAATTTTGAGAGACCAAATGATAAACATAAAAAATACCCTTTTCCTTCCAATGTTTGAAATAAAACGATTTATGACGAAATTTAATAAATTTATTGTACCAAACAGAAGATGCAAGGAAAGATTGACAAAAATCAGATCCTTGGGCAAATAATGTATGTAATAGATGTTGGGAGTATTTTAAAATTGTTTTTTTTATATAAATGTGCAATAAGACATGAAAACAACATCATGAAAAGGAAATTCATGCAATAAAGAGCATTCAAAAACAATCCATGTTGGTATGGGAGAGTCATGGTATTCTTTGGTCAAAGCATAAAATTGTCGAATTAAAAAGACAGTATGATACAACTTAAAATCGGGAAAACGTACACCACCTTCAGTCTTTGGCCGAATAAGCTTAGATAAAGCAATACGGACATGTTTGTTATTCCAAAGGAATTTAGTACAGATAGAAGTGATTTGGGAAAAATAATAATTAGGAATTTTTAAGGGTAACATAGAGAGCATAAAAAGAACATGAGGAACAATCATCATTTTAATGGTATCTAATCTACTCCACCAAGATAAGAAAAGAGGAGACCAGGAAGATAATAGATTTTGAAGTTTAAGTTTTAAAGCAGTAAAATTGTGAGCAAGTGTATTGTGAGGAAAAACCATACGCCCAAGTATTTAATCTTAGAGGGACACCATGTAAAATTAGTATTGTCAAACATATAACAATAACAGGAGAAGTTTAATGGTAAAATCTCAGTTTTAGAGAAATTTAGTTTGTAACCAGAAACATTAGAATACAAACCTATCTCTTGCAATAAGGGTTCCAGGGAAGTGGAGGGATTTGACATGTAGACCAGAATATTATCTGCATAGACAAAGAGTTTAATTTCTAGGGAATTGAATTTAAAACCAGTTATACAGGGATTACATCTGATACGTTCAAGAAAGGGTTCTAAACAAAGAAGAAAAAGCAAAGGTGAAAGAGGACAACCTTGTCTAGTACCTCTATGCAAATTAAAGTAAGGGGAAAAATGACCATTAACAAATATACAAGCACGTGGTTCAACATATAGTAATTTGATAAAAGAGATAAATTTAGGGCCAAAACCAAACCAGTGAAGAGTAGGGAACATAAATTGCCAATTTATATGATCAAAAGCTTTTTCAGCTTCAAGTGACAGGGCTGCGAGGGGAGAGGAGTTTTTTTTCCCAAGGGCAAGAATGTTGGAAAACACTCTAGCATTATCAGATGGAAGCCTGCCCTTAATAAAACCAGCCTGGTCAGGTTTAATAATAAGGGGAATAATATCCTCCAAACGAGATGCCAAAGTTTTAGCAAACATTTTACAATCATAGTTGATTAATGAAATTGGATGATAGTTTTTACAGAGGGTGGGATCCTTATCTGGTTTAGGGATAATGACAATAAGGGATCCAAAAAGGAGCCACTGGCTTTTGAGGTGGACAAAAAAAGAATTAAAAAGTTTTAGCAATTTAGGAGCAAAAATAGAGGAAAAGAAAGAAAGAAGTTCAACGGAAGAACCATCTGGACCGGGAGCTTTAGCTTTTTTCAAGGACTTAATAGCATCTATAATTTCCTGAAGGGTAATATCTTTTTCAAGAGATAAAAGGGTATCAGGAATGGAAGGAGGGTTAGGGAGTCCATGAAAAAAAGTTGTGATATCACACTCAGAAGGAGTTGCATTTTCTGTATATAATAGTTCATAATAGGATTGAAAGGTATTAATTATGTCAGAGTCAGAGGACATCATATTGTTATTGTGCTCACTATGAATAGGGCCAATATTATTCGTTCCGATTTGATTTTTAAATAATTGGCCAACATTTTTACCAGCTTTATTTCGGCCTCCATGGTATTTGGATTTAATTTTAAGAAGGACATTGCAAGCATCAACCGTTGGAATCTTATTCAGAGCAGACTTGGCTTTTATCAGTTCCTGTAAGCTCGAGGAGGATTTGGAGGTGAAATAGATATGTTCAAGAACTTTAATATGTTGGAGAGCTGAGAGGTATTTAGAATCCAATACCTTTTTCTTTTTGGCTGAATAGGCAATAGTGAAGGCCCTGAAGGAAGCCTTAAAAGCGTCCCAATTATTATGAACAGAGGTATCTGTAGATTGATTGAATTGAAAAAATTCAGTAATAAAAGAGGTTGCGTCTAAAATAAAGGTTTGGTCAGACAGTAATCAATTATTGAAACGCCAACGTCCCTGTTTAGAAGTATTGAAGGACATATCAAAAGAAGACAAAACAGGGGCATGATCAGAAATGAAAATAGAACCAATTTTTGATGATTGAACAGAGGGTCGTAGCGATTAAGAGACTAAAATATAATCAATATGAGACCTGGTGTGACTTGGAAAAAAATTTGAATTCATATATATCTGGGTTACAAGTTTTCCATACATCAAAGAATGGACGAGAGGTAATGGCGGATTGGAATGCTTTGTGAGATTTATCAGGTTTAAATTTACAGTTAGACTTTCTATCAGTAAACGGGTCCAACCAGTCATTAAAATCACCAGCAACAATGATATTAGGATTAGAAATAGAAAAAAGTTTTAATTTAACGTTTTGCCAAAATCAGGGTCAGATTTGACAGGACCATAAATATTAAGAAGAGTAACTTGCTTTTGAAATATAATAACGTCAACCAATACCTATCGTCCATTCGTATCACATTCAGTTGATAGAATCTGAATATTCAGTGACTTGTGGAATAGAATGGCTACACCACCTTTACTGTTAACAGCAGGAGAAAAGACAACCTGACTAACCCATTGACGCTTAAGTTTAAGTGATTCAACATCATTACAATGCGGTTCCTGCAAAAAAGCAATATGTGTACTAAGTTTTGATAGATGTGAAAGTACCTTTTGACGTTTGACGGGATGACCCAGACCACGGATGTTCCACGAGACAACATTAAACATGCTTTGGGGTGAGGAAAAGCATGCGGGAACAGGCAAAATGAGCTGCAAGACAAATAAGAAAGACAGAAAGACACCATTTGTCAACCATGAAAAAATATAAGTAGACGATTATTGAGAAAATAAAAAAAAGGTTAAGAAAACACTCATGTAAAAATAAGAGAAGTAAGAAGAGGAGACACGGAAGAAAAAAGCCGAATAAGAGAAAGGGAGAAATGAGGGTAAAGAAATAAGAGAAAGAGAAATGTATGACAGATCAAGGAGAAAAATCCAGATCTGAAGTGAAGAGGTTAAAGGGTAAGCGAAGGGCATGTTGCACCAAGAGTAGGAACGGCAACAGAGAAGAAGACTGAAAAAATGTATAAAGGGTAGCCACAGATTTAAAGGGAACATAGAAATAAAAGAGTAGAATAAGACATAACCATGCGTAAAAGTACGAATATTTAGTGACATCATGCATCAGCCTCCATATTCTGACTTGTAATATTCAGCAAAAAGGTCTTTAGTTTAGCCGGATCCTCAAAAGATCGTGACACACCATCATGGGTGATTTTACAGAGGCAGGGATGTACAATGCCATAGCGAATGTTCAATTGTCTCATCCAGTGTCTAAGAGCTAGGAATTCTTTTTGACGAGCATTGATTGCGTGGGAAATGTCTTGATAGATGAATATATTATGGCTGGACCAAACCAGTCGACGTTTTTCCTTAGCAGCCCGCAAGACGCGCATCAAGTCAGTAAATTCCAGAAAGAGCATTATGATGCCACGTGGTTTAGTGGATTGGGGTTAAGGGCGGCCCAAACGATGTGCTCGTTGAATGTTAAGAGGAGGAGCATTTTGAAGATCAAGAAGATCAGGTAGAAACCTCTTCAGAAAGGTCAGAAGATCAGGCCCTTCAACATTCTCTGGTAGGCCATAAAGGCGGAGATTGTTCCTTCTGTTTCGATTTTCAAGGTCTTCAGTGTGCAATTTGAGATTATGAATTTCTTGTTCCAACAAAGGTATTTTGGTAGACATGTCTTGGAGATCACTGGCCCGCTGTTCCCAACTCAGTCATCTTACTCTACATCACAATCCAACGATCTTCAATTTGTTGTCATTTTTTGTTAGTTGCACACATGAAAGGCTGAAGGCCACGCACCTCATCCAGAATAGAATCCAAAACAGAATTATGAGACGATAGAATCGGAAAAGGGGGTTCATATTTTGCTCTTTTGGGCTTTGTACCGGAAGATGACGGCTTTGAAGATGTATGTAAATCACTGGCCATTTTGATAAAATGAGGAGAACGTTGCGTGAGCTGACGCAAAGGCCGAGTCCTGCCCATACAGTGAGGAAAAGAAGAAAGTGATTTGAGGAATTATAGAGGCACCAAAAATGAGACACAAAATTGATATATATAAAAATATATCAAGCAAGGTTATACTATGTATATCACAGACTCATTATAACGCTTGTGAACGTAAGGCGCAGGCTGGCATTATATATTGGGGTTACATTCCAGGAAAAACATACTGAAATCGGTTGTTACTTACAACCTGGGGAGGTTAGAGGATCAATTGCTGAATGCAAAAAGGAAAAATCACCGCTGCAGCACCAGGAGTTAAAATAACTTGGCCAGAGCTTGTGTGGATGTACTGCGGCTGTCAGGCAAAGTCTGAGGAGGCAGACGCAAGTGACGCATTATAAAATGGCCGCTCGTGTATGTGAGGAGAAATCACTGCCGCGGCACTAGAGGTACAGAAACGTACCTCCGGCGATCCATTTTCGGAGCAGGAGGTTGCTGGAAGGTTTGGCAGCTGGAGTCCGCGTCAGGAGAAGCACGGCATGTCGCGGTGAGGCTACAAAGACAAAGTTCTGTAGTCGTAGCGGAGCTTAGCAATCCGCCGCCATCTTACATCGGCACGGAAGCCACGCCCGAAATAAATGATTCCTATCCTAACTTTTAAATCACGAGGCCCACAAAAAAAAATTCTATGTTGGTTTTATCATGCTGAATACCAAAGACTGCCACCTGCCTACTACTGATCCAAGGGCACATCTTTCCTACTGCAGTTTAAACTGTTATTTTTTTTTAACTGTTTCCATTCCCGCTGTCCGGCTTTAGGTCCCTGTGGGAGCCTTGGCTTGGTTGTCCGCTTTCCTAAACATATCTGCAAAGCCCACACTATTCACCATCCAGAACAGTGAAGTTTTGCTGCAATACCCCTGCAAGGCTTTGTGAGCCCAAATGCCTGATCTTTGGCGGATTTGCCAATTCTGATCTCCTGGTGGGTACACTGAGGGCCATATTTATGAGGTTTGTGACGCTGCCCTGTGTCACAGGGAAAGGGCAGGAATGTGCCATATTTTTCCAATACAGCACATTCCTGTCCTTTTCTCTTATGCTGGCGCCGTTTTGGCAGCATAGCGCCAACGCAGGCACCCTTGCACCATGGTGCAAGGGTGCCTGTGTTGTAGGCAGGATTGTTTTGTTCAGGAAGGGCACCTTCCTGCACAAAAACAATCCTGAGGGGCTCTTTCTATGTATGCTGCAGAGTGCAGGACACATAGAAAGAGGAAGTAACAAGGAGAAATAAATATATTTCTGGTCATTACGCCTCTCCTGGGGAGGCGTCTCTTTTCAGCCCATTCCCAGGTTTAAAAGGTCTTGTAAATCTGGGAATGCTTCAAAAACCATGGGAGTTGTGTGGGAACACCCATGCAATGCCCATAGAACGCCTACCCAGGGCAGAGTCACGCAACGCAGCGATTTACGCTGCGTTGCGTTACTCCCAATTTTTGGAGCCATCAAAGCCATGCCAAGTGGCTTTGTGTGGCTTAAAAAATCTGACTTACGGTTTGTGTCGCTGTTGCACCACGTTGTGTGGTGCAAGAATGACGCAAACCGGGTCATAAGTATGGCCCTGGGTGTAGTGGAGCGTCCACCGCGAGGAGAGCAAGGCGCTGTCTTACCTGTTTGAAATGGATTGCCCTTTAGTGCAAGCTAAAGGGGCAGAAGACTACTAATCGGGTGTTTTAAATGCTGTACCAGCTCACTGTATGCTTGAATACCCTTTCTTTTATTCTTTTCTTATCATCTGCCTAAACAGAGAGCTGGTTGAACTAAGTATAGTAACTGAAATGTTCTTGACTTACCCGCTAGAAGGGACCCTATCAAATAACCCCACACATGGAATACATTTCTTTTGTCATTCCATTTTGATTTACTTCGTCATTCCTTCTGTCATTTTTCCATACTATACGGGGCCGAAATGTGAGGGCTGTAAAAATACATCGTTAGTTTGGAATTCCAGTAGAAACAATTCTGGCAAGGGATACTACAAATTATACAAAGAACACCAAACTGCTTCTCAAAGCTCGCTGTCATGCCCGCATAAATGAAAACTTCAGAGACAGAAACAAAGGCAAAGGGCTATGCAGCCCCTTGCAGAACTATATATAACAAGGCGCCTGCTCCACGAATGTCTGGAAGGGAGCGCAAGCTCGGCATACCCGCATAAAGAGGTATTAGAAGTTAACTGGGAGAATGCGTCTGCCAAAAACACGTGTTCTCGCATGCAAAAATGGTTAAAGTGCCCAGAAACCACACGCACTCCTTATAACTTTCCTTATCACAAACTATGAGGCAGGCAGAGAGGCAGAAAATGGAAGCATTGAAAGCCTTTTCAGGGAAAGAAGTCGGCTCTTCCACAGACCACGTAACGTAGTGTACACTCTGCACCCTGGTCAGAGCCAATCGCCCCAGTCAAATAAACGAAAGAAAAGATTGACCCGGAAATGGGTGCAGAATTTCACTTTGATGGAAGCTCACACGTGATGTGAGCTCCCCGGTGTGTACTCGCTGAATATCACTATGTGTAGGTGACATTGAAACTAGGGTTAAACTAAGGGATTGAGAATTGGTTTGACGTCCTGTGCCCTCTAAACTTTTCTTTCTTCCTTCCAAACTTATCACAAGCATTTGCAATGCAATAGGTCTCGCAGTTACGCAAGTTTAAGCTATTTGCATTGTAAATGACAATGCCTTTTATTTATGTTTTTAAAACGAAAACAAAAATAAAAGGCATTGTTATTTGCAATGTCAATAGCTCAAACTCGCGTAAATGCGAGACCTATTGCATTGCAAATGCTTGTTTGTTTAACACACCCCTGCCCCTCTCCCCATCCCCTGCCTTCCTTACCTTATTGTTTCACCAGATGAGCCCACCCCGCGTTTCGCTGCCGCAGCCCGAGCTGTTGTGGAAGCCTTCTCCGGGCCGCTCTCAGCGTGACCCGGAAGTCAGGCAACCATGCCTGGGACATGGGCGGGGCATGGAGCGCGCGTCCGGAAGTGTCCGGGGCTCCCGTGAGCTCAGGGAGCCCCGCGTGTCGGACAAGCGAGGCGGGAGCCCACCCTGCACTGGCAAGCAGTAGAGGAAGTCCGGCGGGAGCCCACCCCGCCTTCGTGAATGCCGCATGATGCGGCCGGAGCAGGATTCATTAGCCGGTAAGTGGTGCATGCAAGCGCGCCGCGCCGCGCCTGGACAGGAGATGTGCACGCGTATGGTGTGAGCAGGAGTTGTGATAACGCCACGAGCCGTACACGTGCACATCTCCTGTCTGTTAAGCTTCGGCACAGACAGCTGATGTGCACGCGTACGGTTTGCGGCGTTATTACAACTCCTGCTCGCACCATATGCGTGCACATCTCCTGTCCAGGACTTGCCATACACGTGCACATGTCCTGTCCCCCTTCGCAGGCAAGTCGGCAACAATAGATCTCGCTTACGCGAGTAGCGCATGGCGCTGCATCGCTAGGCGAGACCTAATAAGGAATGCTTTTCCGTGGTCGGAGCACCGTTCCGCAATGCGCCTTACGTCACTCTTACGCTGATGTGAGGAGTATCTTTAAGTTTCCCACGAATGTTACTTTTTTTATCAAAGCCTAAAGGGAATTCAGAGACGACCCAGACATTGGCTAACTTTTGTACGGGAGAAGACTTGTAACCAAAGTATCGAGCTATAAGGAAGAAGTGCCGCTGTGACCGGTAATAGATGGTCCTGATGCTGCTGGCTCACGAGGTAACCTTGGCAGGTAACCTTTGGGTCAAGAAATCAAGGGACAGGCTATGTGCCCTGTTCTTCTAGACTGGCTTCAGGATAGATGTAGAGGTTTTTTGTCAGACTTGCTCAAATTGCCAAATAAGCAGTAAGCCAGGGATGCTTGCTGGGCCCCCTTTACCAGGGCCAGTAGTTGCAGATTACTGGTGCCAAAGCACCTAATACATCAGTAGATCTCACACGTTTTGCTGTGACAAACGTTACAAAAAATGCTATTTAGGGACCATTAATAACTAATGCAGGAATTCCAAGGAGCTTATTTACAAGCCCCTTATGCCACTTTTGCGTCACTTTTCCCATGTTAAAAGTGACGCAAAAGTGGCGCAAGTGGCATGTAAATCTGCCCCCAAATTTGTATTCCCAATCCAGGCAGTATTGCTAACAATAGTATCTACCCATTACAACGATATCGAACTGTGGCTGTGAGGGTTCATGGGCATGAGGATGGGTGGATGTGAGGATATACAGGTGTTAGGATGGGTGGATGTGAAGACGTACAGGTGAGGATGTAGAGGTGTGAGGATGTGTGGAAATACAGCTGTGAGGATGCACGAGTGTGGGGATGAGTGGATGTGAGAATGTATGGGTGTGAGGATGAGGGTGTAAGAATGGGTGAATGTCAGGATGTATGAGTGTAAGGATGGGTGGATATGGGGTTGTACTGATGTCAGGATGTACAGGTGTGAGGATAGGTGGAGTGGAGAATATGTGGGTGTGCAGATGCATGGGTGTAAGGATGGGTGGCTTTGATGGCAGAATGGATAGATGTGTGAATGTTTGGATGAAAGAGTGCATACAAGTTACTGTGTTGGCTTTGAGATTGTGAAGGTGGATGGAGGTCAGGATGTGAGAGGAGTGAGGTGGGCATATGCTAATGCATGATGTGAGGCTGTATGATTTGATGATGGATGAATGTTATACGTGGGAATGAGGATGTGCTGAGGTTAGGGTGTGATGGCTGAGGTGAACCTGTGAGGGATGGATGGGTGCAAGGAAGGACAGATTTGAGGATGAAGTCAAGGGGCAGAAATTGACATTGAGGGACAAAGAAAGAGGTGGTATCAATGTTGATGAAGAACTTCCGAGAGACGGTCCCAAAATTGAAAAGCCAGAATCATGGGAAGCCCCGAGAAACAAATCTGTATCTTTGCTGAAAAAGAAAGCGAGCACAAGGCAGGTGGGGGTTAAGGATCTAAAAAACGCACTTTGGAGAGATATAATTGAGTAGAATCCTGGGAGTTAAAGTTTGTAGATTTATATAGCGCAGCTTATCACCCTTGAGGAGCGATTGTGTGATCGTTGGATGCGTTGGTTATAGGTTTCTAAGAATTTTCTTCCTTGTATCTATGAATTACTTTTTTTTTTTGTAAATGGAATTATGCTATTCCTATTTCTTATGTTTTATATACTAAACAGTAGAAGAATGCTAAATGAAATAGGCGAGAGAGAGACATGGAGGGGAGGAGGGTGGATAGAGAAAGGCAAAAGGGAGGGGTAGCAAGGGAGAGAGGCTAGAAGCTGCCGAAAGTCAATAACAACCTACCTGAATCATGTCCAGATAGAAGCTGAAAAAAGACATACAACATATTAGAAACCCAGACACAGGCACAAGCAAAATGATGTTCTACAGACTCTTGCACACGAACTACGCCTAGCAAGACATCTGCTCACACTGAAGATTCCCAACTACTGCAGAGAGGTGTAAAACCATACCACATGCCAATAAAGCAACAGTCAAAGAATATAGAGGGGAGCGAGGCAGACGTAAAGAGAGGGGGCGAGGGATACAGATAAGAAAGAGGAGAGGGGGTACAGCGGAGAAGAGACGGGGTGAAAAGGAGTGACGGTGGAGAGATGCTGCTGATGAAGCAGGGAGGCAGCGGGAGGCTCACACACCTGTTCTCGCAGTAACTGATCTTCAGGAGCATCCAAGCCTCGGCCCTGTGAGCACGACATGTCAGGGTGTGGCAGCCTGCCATCTGCTGTATGGGTTTCAGATAAAAAATTAATGGGGAAAGGATACAGTTACTTGTATTAAGATGTGTCTGTGCAGCTTATTTCCACAACCGTTCTAGGTGTCCAGAGGATTAAGGTGCGCTGCAATTTATGGTAACTGAGACCTGCCCACGGGTGTCATGGGTAAGACGTGCCAATGACTTCTAACTGGACATTTCCAAACAATAGGGAGAAAGAAGAACAATACATTATGGAAGCAGAAAAGTACTTGTGGAGATGAAACACGACCGGACTAAATCAAAGAGAGGCAAAGTTGCGTCAGAAATACCACTTGTTGGTTTATTTTCGATTTCCGCTGCACACTGGACACACACAGACCCTCATTTATGGGGAATTGGCACAGGGCAGCGCCGCAAGGCTTCTTGCTGCGCTGCCCTACGCCAATGTGAAAGGGCAGGAATGCACCTTATTTATGAAATACGATCCATTATATCCTCTCCCCCCGCTCTGGGGCACAATTTGCTGCCTAGCGCCAACGGAGGCACCCCGTTGCATGCAGTATTGTTTTTGGGCAGGATGGGGCACAAAACAATCCTGTGAGGCGTTTTCCTCTTTCTATGTGTGAGGCAGAATGTAGCACACATGGAAAGAGGAAAAACGAGGAGAAATAAAAATATTTCTCCTTGTTACGCCTGCTCTGGGGAGGTGTAAGGTTTTGGCGCTGCCCCAGGTTGACGTGGTGAAGTAAATTTTGGGCAGCGCCAAAATCCCTGGGTGTTGCTTGGGAAAACCCATCGCAACACCCATAGAACGCCTCCGTGATGTAGAGTAAGACAACGCAGTGACTTGCGCTGCCGTGTCTTACTCCATATCTCTGAGGCCATGCAAAGTGGCTTTGCATGGCCTCATGAATATGATTGAGAGGATTGCGCCACCGGAGCATCAAAAAAAAGTGACGCTCCTGAGGCTCAAGCCTCTCATAAATAAGCCCCACAGCATTAAGGGGCAGAAGACACAAAGGTTACTCTGTAAACACTTCACAACTTCATCATCAACAGAAGGCCCACAGCTCCCAGAAGAGAGCCACCACATACTGGTTAAGAAGAAGACAAGGGTCATGTGCAAAGGGGATGAACTCACAATTCATTGTTGAGCATAAGGATGAAATGTCCAAATCTGTTTGAGTGCAGATGTGGCCATGTGCTGTGTTGGCTGTGCCTGAATGGGGTAATTTGCACAGGTGACCCGGTGGAAAGGTAACTATGTGCAAAGGCTTGGCTGTTTAATACTGGCTCTTGGGACTGAATATCTGATTGAAAGTCAACTGAGAGCATGATTTTTGCAATAACTCATGACTGTTGTGACAGCTACATGATTCATACGGATGAGACTTGGCGAGATCCTGTGATCAGCACCCCGCCCTGAGCCCTGCACTAAACATTCTTGCATGTGACCATATGTTCCAGGACATATCAACAACACATACATTTTTTATTTTTTATTTTATATAGTGCAAACTAGACCCAACGGTATCAGAGCGCTTTACATGAGCCCCAGTTGTGTTACAGACTGATACATTAATTTTTTTTTGTTAGGCACGAGGAGATGAAGTGATTTGCCCAGAATCACAGGATGTTGAGCGTCCCTGCCGAGACGCGAACCCGGTTCCCCAGCTCTGAGGTCGACCGCTCTAGCCGTTAGGCCACATCCTCTGCCCATTTTGATGTCCCATGGAACACCTCATTAGAAAAGGAGCCTGTTATTGCCACAAGTTGTCACGCAGTAGATGATTATTGTGCCCCAACAAATGTGTAATCAAGAACCGTATTTTAGCCACCTGGCAGAGGGAGCCCTGCTTCTTGGGGGAGATTTCAATTGTGTACTAGACACCACATTGGACCGCTTGACTCCCTCCCCCCCCCCATTGCCTGGAGCACCAGCCCATAGGGTGGCAGAGGGCATGAGGGATTGGCTGACACACTGGTACATGGAAGACGTATGTTCACCCAGCACGCCTTAGAAAGTGACTACTCATCACTCTAGCGTGTATAAAGTACATACAAGACTAGACCGATATATTTCCTCAGGGGGGGCTGAGCTGATATGTAACGCACACTGAATACCTTGGCCGCTTTTTATCTGACCACAGCCCACTCATACTGTCCTTCCAACTGGTAGGTGAGCATCCCAAAGTGGCGATTGCACTCTGCGGCACTCACAGACGTTGCCTTTTGGGACATCTAATTGGATCAGATAGTGCAATACTTCCACACAAATCCCAAGACCGCCTCGAGAGGCCTGGTGGTGTGGGAGGCCTTTAAGGCAGTGGTGCGGGGGCACTGTATGGGTTGGACAGTGGGGATACACCGGGAGCTGGACCTAGGACTCGCGCAATTAGATGATGCACTACATAGGCTGGACAATGCTTGGTTGCGGACCTGGATGCTCTCCCCCGATTTCTGGAGACTCAGGATCAAAATAATGCAGATTTAGAATGCCTTAGATGCCATAACTATAAGGAATACATTACCCGCGCTCATGAGGAGGAGGGAAGGCCACTGCCCAGGAAATAAAATCTGCCATTAAGAACATGGAGACGGGGAAGCCCCGGGGGCTGGACGGCTTCCCCAATGAGTTCTACATGACAGACGTGGGGGGTGCCGGCTCTTAGAGTGAAGGCCATGTACAAGGACAAAACGAACAAATGATGAACGGAATGCTGAACAATACAAACATTCACCTCCAATCACAAGGATCTGAGTTTAATCCATCCTTCTTTTGCTCACCACGCCACACCAGTTTGGACCCAGCCAAATGCAAATCAGTCTTGACCTTGTTCCTCATGGGAACAGTCCAGCCCGAACTGCCAAGCCAGGTCCTCCCTGGACCAGAAACAAGCATCCGGGGACCGGTTCCGGGGCATCACCCCTCATCAGCCAGGCTAGCTTGAATCCAGTGGTGCAGTGAGCACGGGACCCACGTCTGGGCATACCCTTCCCACTTAGGGCGGCAAAAGGAACAATTGATGGATGGAATGCTGAACAATGCAAACATTCTCCCCCAGTCACAAGGATCTGGGTTTAATCCATCCTTCTTTTGCTTACCACGCCACACCAGTTTGAACCCAGCCATATGCAAATCAGTCTTGACCCTGTTCCTCATGGGAACAGTCCAGCCCGAACTGCCAAGCCAGATCCTCCCTGGACCGGAAACAAGCATCCTGGGACCCGTTTCTGGGCATCACCCCTCATCAGCCAGGCTAGCTTGAATCCAGTGGCGCAGTGAGCCCGGGACCCACGTCTGGGCATACCCTTCCCACTTAGGGCGGCAAAAGCAAAAGGAACAAATAATGGATGGAATACTGAACAATGCACACAGATTGATTCCCCCCTGACCTACGTGGCAGTGGGAGAGGTGCTGGAGATCACTGGGAAGGGAGGGTTGGTTGAACCAGAGAGGCCCCCTGTGACATCCAAGAATAATGCCACACAAAGTCCAGATGATAATGGTCTTCTTTTTTGAGACTGTATCTGTAGAGACCCCATCCACATTCAAGCACCAACGCAACTGACATAGAATCCAACCTACCACATTCCACATTAGCAACCACCCCACATTCCAGATCTTAATATCATAACATGGGTACCTACATTCCAGAACTTACCATCACAACATAGATACAGAACACCACACCCCCTTCTTTCTCCCTGTTGTTTTTCCCGACCCCCCCTTCCTTACGTGGTTGTGGGAAGGCTCTTGTGCATCCCAACCCGCTACCTACAGAAGAGGCAGGAAGTTAGAGGGTTATAGTTTTGTTTAGGGCATTACTTCACAATGATTTAGGCAATTCACAGCATGACACACACACACACAGAGGAGATAGGCAACCACACTAGTGACACTAAATACTCAGGGAATTCCGACCAAGATATGGGGAGGGGCGCCGCTAGAAATAAAATATGCATAGTTCATCTATCCACAGCCCACTTTGGACTGGCAGGTAGACCCAGAATACACTCATCACGACAGTAAAACGTGAATACAAACACAAGGGAACGGGACATGGGGGACGTATGGGTCTGCCACAATTCCTGGGTGTGGCTGCGACACTCATGTACTGTAAGTTTAAAAAAAAGAACCATATTTTATGCTCAGTCACCAGCGCCGGGCAATTGAATCTCAAATAAATTAATCTTTAACAACAATATAGCACCAGGGAAAGGAGGAAATAATGGGAAGCCATGGGAATATTTCAGGACTTCATGCTCAAAAGACACAGGGTGATACCAGGGACTGGTAGCCATAAAAGAAATTCTCAAGGAAATGGTCTACTGACATCATATTTCATTCGTAGATAATAGCTAATTCCATATTGTGGAATCAATTAACTTCATCAATAGAACTTTATCTCTCCTAATTGAAGGAACAAGGAAAGAATATTGATATAAACAAGTAAATGCTCATAAAAGCAAAGGACGGGACGACCAGAGGAGCGGTCAATGTAGGTCTATCATGCTGTCAAATGCAAAAGATGACAAAAAAAGAAGCTGTCGGGTCAATTTAGGATGTGTCAGCATCCGAACGAGGAGGACATGAAGCTGAATCAGGGGAAAGATGCTTAGTAGTTATCAGAAGGTGACAGACATTTCGGATTCACTTGGCTCACAGCTGGCCAGTCCGATTCCATCCATTCCTAGATCGGACAGATCCCCGTGTGACCTACTGTCATTGCCCTCAACGAATGATCCCTCTTCCCTCATCCCTCTCCCCACACCTCATACTATGCTGGAGGCTGGGCAAATGCCCCACACCGATGACGTGCCCCAACCCTCTAGACCCCCGACTCAGAAGGTGAGAGTCTTTTCGGGTTCACTCGGCGCACAGCTAGCCAGTCCTATTCTATCCGTTCCTCGATCGGAGAGACCCCGTGTGACCTACTATCATTGCCCACAACGAATGATCCCTCTGCCCTCATCTCTCTCCCCACGCCTCATACTATGCTGGAGTCCGGGCAAATGCCCGCCACCGACCATGATCGGTCAAACCCACTCATTCCGGTTTGGACCCTACCTAACCCTCAGCTCAATGATCAGACCACCCTCGCTAATGCTCCAACTTCGATATCCAAAGGTCATGGAACTCCGCTAGTCCCAAATGATCAACTCCCTCCCCAGGAACTACTCACCATCACTGTGGACCCCACGGGCTTACATCGAGGCCCCCCTTCACCGCTCGCTTTCCCAACACAACCTTCACCCCTCTCCCAACACTCAGACCTAGTTGCGCGCCTGAATGACATATCTCTCCAGTTGCACCTTCTCACTACTGAACTACATGACCTAAAAGCCCTCTCAAATGATCTTTTCCCCGTGATCAGCTCTTTCCTCACCTCTGCGAATTTGCCCAGAGCCTCCCCTATGGTTATAGATCGCATGGGCCAGCTTTTAGCCCCCTCCGTCTCGAAAACTATACCCCTACCTAACGCCCCCTCCCGCCCCAGAAGATTTGAGACCTGCCTGGCATCCAATGAACTCAATGACCTTCACAACTCTAGGTCCAACTCCAACATGATCCTGCCGAGACAAATACAAACCATCCATTCTAACCCGAACAGAGAACCTCCTCGCAATCCTAGAATCATCAATAAAGACAACCTCACTAGAGTGAACGTCATCCAGACTCCTTCCCCCCTTAATCCGTTACGACTTAAATGTGTACTACTCAATTGCAGGTCAGCCAGTAAAAATGCCTCCGATATCTTCGACCTCATCCAACACAATGATTTAGACATTATCATCCTCTCTGAAACTTGGCTAAATCCCGCCTCCACTCATATCTTAGACCTCCTTGTACCTCCTACTCATGACATTATTAGACTAGACAGAGCTCGGAAGCTGGGGGGTGGCCTAGCCTGTATTCATAGGAACACTCTCTCGATTTCTCACTTGGAGTCCTCTACGCCTTCCTCCTGTGAATATCTTTGTCTCAGCATCTCAAGTAATAACCTGCCGATTTGCAAACTTCACACTTTCTATCACCCCCCCGGGAGACAATCTCTCCTTCATCGAACAACTAATGGAAATCATTTCTGGCAATGTCGACTCAGCCGTGTCCCAAATCTTCCTTGGTGATTTCAACCTTCACTGGTCTAACCCCAACTACCACTCTGTATCTTGCCTTAAATCATTCTTAAATGATCAAGAACTGATTCAGGACTGTGACCAACCAACTCATAATAAAGGAGAAACTCTAGACCTCATTATCTCGAAAGGGCAGACCATCACATTGGATACCAGTACCCCTTGCGATTGGTCCGACCACCACTGCATCCTCTTTTATATTAACAGGGAGGTGTCGATGAGGAAGGATCAACCAACGAAATCAAAGATCTGGAAAAGGGACCTCAGAACAATAAACTCAGATGAACTAGCTGCCCGCTGTAAATATGCCCTCTCCTCCCAAGCTGACTTGGTTGAGGTTCAGTCACTCACCGACTCCTACAACTCGACCATCTCCCACATCATGGATGACATTGCACCACTCCAACAAAAAAATGCCTCAAAAAACTATCCAAACCGTGGTGCAATGACAATTTAAACACGGAACGCCGCAACCTTAGGGCAGTTGAACGTTCCTGGAGATCCAAACCCTCCTCGGACCAACTAAAACTCGTTAGAGATGTTAGGAGCCTCTACAACAAACAAATCAAGAGCGCTAAGGCAGACTACTTCAGACACCAACTTGATCAAGCTGCTAACCGCCCCAAGAAACTCTTCGAATTGGTCAAACAGCAATCAGTATTAGGTCCAAACCGCCCTGACTATGGAGGCAGCCCACCCTCATGCGACGAACTTGCTGCTTTCTTCATTGAGAAATCAAGACTCATCACCATTGACCTCGCCTCTAAGAAGGCTCTACTGCCATCCTCCAGGTCCGCAGTCCCCCTTGACCTCTTAGAAAATCGCAATCCTATCAGCCTGAACACCAAGAACAATGCGTCTTGGGGCACCTTTACCCCACTCAGTGGAAAAGACATCAACAAGATTCTTCAGAATATCAACCCATCTAACCACTTCAGCGACCCGTTGCCCCCGGCCATCTTCAAAGAAATCAAGAATGTACTCATCCCCACCTGGACTAGGATTGTAAACGCTTCTCTATCACAAGGCACGATCCCTGACTGCCTAAAAGCAGCTCAGGTATCAACTAAAAAAACCTAACGCAGACAAAGCTGACCTCAATAACTTCCGCCCTATCTCCAACATCCCCACCCTAGCCAAACTTCTAGAAAAATGCGTACAATCTCAACTTTGTGCTCACATAGAGAATTTCCAACTCCTAGACCAGCGTCAATCCGGTTTTCGGAAGGGGCACAGCACCGAATCGGCTCATACTCACGTTATGGATGACATTTTAAAAATGCTTGACCAAAATGAATCCTGCCTACTGATCCTCCTGGACCTCTCCTCCGCATTCGACACGGTTAACCGCGAAACCTCCTATCCATTCTGAAGAACAGGATGGGTTTCTCTGGTCAGTGTTACAATGGTTCTCGTCCTTCCTCCACCACAGATCACAAAGAGTCAAGGCAAACCACTCTCTCTCCCAGCCCTCTCCAGTACTCATGGGTGTCCCCCAAGGGTCCGCCCTATCTCCTATCCTCTTCAACCTTTTCTTGGAACCACTAGCTAATTCACTAAATACCTCGAACATTCTCTTCCATATGTATGCGGACGATACGCAACTCTATTGAAAATCTCATCCCTGGATAACATCATCTCACTCAACACTACCCTAACGTCTACTCAAAATTGGTTAACTGAGAACCATCTCCTGCTCAACACCTCCAAAACTGAATTCCTGCTCATCTCTCCTCCAAACCACATCCCCAAGCTAGACCTTTGGCTGAATCACCTCACTGCTTTCAACTGCACCCCTCTCATCATAGACTCAGCCAAATCTCTCGGAATCACCCTGGACAAGCACCTGAATATGAAAAATCATATCAGCAATGTGTGTAAGGGAGCTAACCACTTGATGAGGACACTTAGAAACATCAAACCATTCCTTCCACAAAATGACTTCCAGCAGGTGGTCCAAGCGCTTGTCTTGCCGAGGCTTGACTACGGCAGCGCTACGCTCTGTGGCCTTCCCAAATACAACCTGGCTCCACTAAGGGCATCACTGAACGCTGCGGCCAGACTGGTTACAGGCACCAAACGAAATGAGCACATATCCCCAGTCCTAAAATATCTTAAATGGTTGCCCTACGAAGCTCGAATACAGTTAAAAATTGCCGTTCTGGCGCACAAAGCCCTTCATTTCAAAACTCCCAGGTACCTAGCGCAAAAGCTTGAATTATCCTGTGGTGGTAGAGCCTCAAGAAGCGCTAACACCTTCCTCTTGAAACCACTCATTCTTAGCAAAAAGAGAACTTGTCACCGAGCCTTCTCCGGCGCTGCCCCAAAGATATGGAACTCTCTTCCACCGGAAGTACGCAGAATCTCCTCAACGACTGCTTTCAAACTGGAAGCCAAAAGATTCCTAATGAATAAATTCTTACCTTAATTGGGCTAGGTTCACCTGCTCAAAGTCATTGATCCTACAACCATTGTACCATCATTTGATACTGCTCTTCTTTACCGCATGCCCCCCTTCGTAGCCCGCTATATACCTTGTTATTGTATTACTCTCCTTGACTCAATTGTCCTGTAATTATGCGATCATTCTTGTTTCTTATTCTTACGTGATGTCGATATTGCATTTATGTCCTTCCTTCCATCCTATTGTAAAGCGCTCTGATATCCCTCGGGATCTTGTTCGCGCCATATAAAACTTTATAAATAAAAATAAATAAATAAATAAAGTAAGGAGATACCACCTGCTCCAAAGAAGTCCTTTAACCATGTTTAGGTCTTACCCAGTAGACAATGCATACGCTGTCTGTTGTGAGACGTAGTTAGCTTACAGGGGCCTTAGATGCTGCCATTTTCTTACTATTGTTTGACTTCATTGCCCACTCTCATTTGCTTCTTCCTTATTCATTAGCATGTGTGGGCTGTCCTTCCTCTTCTTGTGTTCGTCCTGCTCCTTGGTGCATGGATGCATTTCTGTGTCCTTACACTGCTTTCTTTTTCAGGCGCTACGTT
The DNA here is from genome assembly GCA_963921515.1 of Calotriton arnoldi. Lineage (NCBI taxonomy): Eukaryota > Metazoa > Chordata > Amphibia > Caudata > Salamandridae > Calotriton > Calotriton arnoldi. The sequence continues at coordinate 223,900 of CAWUFW010016894.1, forward strand.
TTTTCTTTAAGCACCCCCACGAGATTGAATGTGTTTTGTTTAGGCGCTCCACAAAAGCTCATGTGTTTTCCAGCTGTCTTCCTAGTGTGCTCCTGTTCTACTCTCTGTGCTGCTCTCTCTTGCCCAAGTACTCCTCCCCTCTGTGATACGCTCACCTTTGTGCACTTCCCTGTCCGCGTTGCTATCTCGCCCATGTGCTTCTCCCCTCCCCGAACTCTAGAATGCTGTCTCTCTAATCCATTTGCTTTTCTCCCCTGTCCCTTGGCCTCCACATTGCTTTGCCTCTCACTCATTTGCTTCCCCCTGTGCCCTCCATTATGCTTCACCCCACTCGCACCCTCTGTGCTGATTCCGGTCTCCTGTGTTGTTTCATCCTCCACCGGCTCCCTGTGTTGCTTCTTCACCCCCTCACCTGTGTTGTTTCCCCCACCCACTTTGGCCCAGTGTTGCTTTCACAACCTGCTTACAAAAAAAAACTTTTCACATGATTTTTCTTTTTATTTGCTGATCCCAGTTGGATTGGCAAGTAAGCAAAAAAAGTGGCTGCATTATTTTGTAGGTGCGTGCATGCGAGGTGCATGTGCTGACAAAATAAAGCAATCGTTTTTTGTTTTATTTAGCCATGCTGAACACCATCAAGGATGCTGTACAGCATGGCTAGAAGGTATTGGCAAAGTCAACAGGCCCCAAAGGAGAAACCCTATGGCTTTGCCATGGGACCCCATTGGCTTTGCCAAAGCTTGCTTTTCCAGTGATAGAGGCACTCGGATATTGACTGCAGATGGGCACTCTCCTGAGGTCTTACAACTGGGCATAATTTGCACTAGATGTATAACTCCATGTCAATGTGGAGATCAATAAAACCTTGGTTAAAAAAAAAAAACCATCCACAATACTCTCTAAGAACTTCCGGGTGGCATAACTTGGTTTTTCTGCCGAGTATGCTTTTCCTTACTTCTCCAACTCCAGATACCCATGAGAACCATGCCACCATCTTACCACAAAGTTTAGGACTTCAGGTAACAATCATTTAATAGGAGATCCCCAAGATCCAATTATGTGATGTTGCCTCCAGCATGTTCTCTTTGGTGTTGTACTGTATTAAATCGTGTATAGCACTTTTTACCACTGTTGTAGACTTGAAGGTGGTGACGGTGGTCAGGTAACAAGGTACCGTGTTTACTGTATATTGTTAGTAGAGTGTGGGTTTATAAGCCTGCAATCCCAGTATAAAAACTTTTTGCTAATTTCTTTATTACAGTCGAGTTGTGCCATCTCTACTCACCTGTAATAAAGAAATGACGTAGCTTCTCAACTGTCATAACTTATTACAATTGAGTTGTAATGCCGTAATTCCTGCTGCCACAGCCAGCTAGGAAGGTTGCATAGTATCAGTACAGCTTCTGTTCAAATAATGAAAGCTTTTGTTCTTCCGAACTTTTTTTTAAATGAGTAGTGGTCAACAGAAAGGATAGATATATGGTAACATGCTTACTTTTTACCCCATAGTTCATTACAGGAAACAAAGAAACTTGCTGAGCTATATCCCTTTAAAAAAAAAAAAAAAAGAAACTCAATCTGATTACATTAAACAGATTCTAATTTGTTTTGCAACAAATTATTAACTGTTTTGGTGTGTTTAATTGTGCACTACAGATTCCCATTTCATTTTTTGTCTGAAACCTCATTCTTTCATAAGTAAGAGCACTACATGAAGGAGTTAATTGGGTTGTGAGATGGGTAATGGAGTGATCTTGTATTTTAAGGAATAGTATATCCTCTGTAGTATGTTAACAGGATATAGCAAGAGGGTTCCGTGGAGGGATTCAGCCTTTGGTCACTTTCCTGTATAATGAATGGCAGAGGGTACTTTATCCCATATATTATGTTTTCTCTTTGGCAAGCATTGGTTTTGGTATTAAAGTTTGGAGCTGTGCTCCAGTTTTGTTGGGTACTCCTAGCAGCTGCACCTTGACATGAGCTGAGTCCGAATGGTGTGAGGCAATCAGAGTGCCGATGTGTCTTTTTCTGCTCCCTGGGTTTCTTGGCCTTAACGAACAGCACGGAATTGTAGTTGCCACTGTCCTGAGTGACATGGGTTACTGAAGGGATGAAATGGGATGCCCTGAGAAACTACTTATTATATGTGAAAAGAGCACTCATACCAGGCTGGAGTGGAAACAACAATTGAGCAAGATTCAAACCAAAGTCAAGTGCAGCTTTTTGTCTGTAGGTGGAGAAACAAAGGAGAACCAGGAAGAAAGTACAGGGACACAATGGACTAGAAATTATATGAGTGAGCTTCAATAGCCTCATGTTTACTGCCAGTCCTTAACAAATCACGTTTGACGGAGTTTTGCTTTTTATTGCTGCATTCGTGCCCCCATCTGATGGATGAGACAAGAAGACTAAAGTGATTGCTGTGTGCCTCTATCACCTGACAGAGCTGAGAAGGCACTGAGGTCAAGGCCAACCGACTGGACCATCGTCACGTCTTACCTTATCAGTCAGGCTGGACCCGAGACCTTGAGCTCTAACTAAGAGAAGATGGTTTTGAGAACCAAATGACCTCTAGCGGAACAGAGCCTGCAAAGTCGGAGCAAATACAACAGAATGTGTGGATACGAAAGCATAGGACACCATGTGAGAAAAACAAGAGCAGGAGCTGCACTGCCTGACAGAGAGAGGCGCTTGCGCTGTGTGGGAAGCATTTTTATTGGGCCTGTGGCAGTCCAATGGCTACTGGACAGAATCAGCCACTGATGGGTGCTGCTGTTTAACACTGGTGTCCCAGGACCCCAGATGAACCCATACTTTAATTAGAAAGTTATGGTACAGCTACTCTGGATACAGCCAGATGTAGACGTTCCGATATTCCGTCAAACTGCAAGCGACACACATTGCTTCCTAACTATCCTCAATACAGCAATTCCAAACGACAGTGTCGACATGATGTGGAGTGACCCAGTCAGCTGGAAGGATATGGCACACATGTCTTTTAACAGAAAATGCTTTGCGGAATGCGGTCATTTGCCATCCGACTCAGCGGGGTTCCCAAAATATAGGCCCTATGCTACCATGTGTGACTAAACCCACCTACATATTGTAGGTTCTTTCTTAAAACATGGCATGTATGAAACGTTTGTTTGTCAATTTCCTCCTCCAAAGCTTGAAATCCATACACCAAGCACCAGTTACCCCACAATACCCATTTATTAAAACAAAGTGGGAATATGGAGTTTGCATGGCAGGATCTGGATTGGTGGAATTTGAGATGCAGTCGCTCATCCAAACAACATCACAGTAGAACTGTGCACCACCGTTGCAGTATAACAAAGTATGACCATACTTTGTCTCCACAGGTGAGACGGGCTAGGCTTCACTCGAACAGTCAGTCTCTTGTACATTTTGAAGTAGAACTGCGCAACATGTACTAATCCCAGCAGTGCCACCGGAATACCAACAACTCTACCCTTGCATAACTGCGCCCAGTATGCTGCACACCACGTCTGTCCATGCCTATCTATGCATGATTCAGTCCATTATGTCCATCACACAGCAAGAAATTCACTGCACGCTGCATCCAGTACCACGAAACGTCAACTTGACAATTGTATGAAGCCCTATTACACCATTGTAAATGACATTCCCAAATATTCAGATTTACTCTGCTAGTCAAGTGAATCATGTATCAGTGCTGGGAAGGATGCCCCAGTACCTCACTGCATCTCCTGACTGTGACACATGATCACATGCATACACAAAAGGTGATGGTACGAATGCTTGCAAACAGTCTAAACCTCTGGCAATCGCTCTGGCTAGCATTCCAACTTACCTTTTTTTACCCACTGTACAACCCACGGATTAGTACTGACCCTGCTCCTCATGGAAACAGTATTCAAATGAACACAAAAGGCTTGTTAGGGAAGGAAAAAGCAAGGATTACATTAGAAACAGGTAAGATGGAACAATATCAATGAATTTATTCTATGGGTGAGCCGTCGAACCGGCTTGACACATTCTAAGTCTGGTTCAAAGGGTTGACCTGGCATGAAGTTTTCCTAGTGTCTTTGGGTGCTATCTGCTGTCACTGGGTAAAAAGTGCCCGCTACCTTTTTTCACCTAGCTTTCAGTGCAAAATTGGATAGTCTTTTTTTTTATAACCAATTTTATTGATTTTTGCACAAGAAAACAGAAATAACAAGAAGCCATATACAGCCATCATACCAAGAGTACTTGTACAACTATGGATTTATCTCCACACCATAACGAAACATTGTCAGTGTCCCCACATGAAAAATGAAAAAAAGAAAAACAAAATAAACTATTGCTGTTGGGTGCCAACCCAAAGTGGTCCATATTTTAGCATCTTTTTTTGGGGCATCCCCGGATCTCATACAGCGTTTTTTCTTGTTGCGCGCACCAGTCCACACCTTGGCACCACTGTGACAATGAAGTAAGTGTGGGTGACTTCCGTCGCTGAGCAATATCTCTTTTTGCAACCATGGTGGCCACCCCAATAAGTGCTTGGGCAGCCCTCGTATCCTGTCAGAAATCCCCAGTAGGGCAATCTATGGGGATAGTACCATCTCGCAGCCCAACACCCCTGAGAGCGTCCGAGCCACCTCTTCTCAGTAGTCAGCAGTCAGGGGATACGTCCACACCATATGGTAAAAATCTGCTGGAGTGTGGGTACATCTGAAGCAAGAGGGGCTACTGAGGATAAGGACTCGCTGTAGGTGGGTATGGGTGAGATGAGCACAATGTAGGTAGTACACCTCAATCAGTCGTAGTAGGGATGAAATAGCTATGACCCAAGAGGCCATCTTGGCATTCTGCCAGTCCTCCTCCAGGGTGCCAACCCAGCCCTCCCACTGGGTCTGCAGTGGCGCAATTTGTCAGGGGCATGTATGACTAGAGAGCTATACATTTGGGAGATCCTCCCTTTGGAAAGCACGCCTATTAGGAGTTTAGCTTCTAAGGGACTGTGTTCGGGAAGTGTCATGCCCAGGGGAATGTGTGCTTTCAGGGCGTGGTGCAATTGAGGGTAGATATGAAACTGTGTGGATGATAGAGCGTAGGTTGTCTGTAGCTCCTGACAGGAGTACATGTGATCACTGCACCATACGTCCCTTAGGAAGGAGATACCTATCAGATCCCAGTGGTGAAAACCTTCCAAGCCAGCTGTCTCATGTAGCCAGGTACCACTCCACAGGGGAGTTTGCAATGTCAGAGTGCCAGCCTATGTATCTAAGAGCTGTGTGCCAGCTAAGGAGGACCACTCTGGTTACTTTTGAGAGTGTGTGAGGGACGGGGACACCGTACAGCATCCCAAGCACCACTCCAAAGCCCATTGCGTCCAACTTGACTTTGTACGCTGGATCCGACCAACCTCTGCTACACCAATGATTTATAACCAGGGCCTGGGATGCTAGATTGTACAGATAAAGGCTGGGCACACCCAGACCTCCATCATATATGTTGCTTGTTGGCATTTGGCTAGACGTGTGCCAGAGGAACGCTGTCAGCAAAGAGTCTATCTCTTTGGACCAATGACGGGGCACTGCTCATGAAAAATTCTGGAAAAGATACAAGAATCGTGGCAAAATCATGATTTTATAGAGCGCAATCCTCTTCATTAAGTGAAAGGGCCTTCTGCCTCTTTAAGTTGGCTTTTGCCTTCTGGACTACGGGTGTAAAGTTGATTTTCCATTCTAAATCCGGGTGAAAGGCCATGTGAATTCACAGATAGCGAAAGCTTAGACACCTTACAGGAATTAATGTCTGCCATTCAGTACACTCCCCGGAGGGATGAAGTGGGGCCAGCACCGATTTTGCGTGGTTAACCCGTAGGCCCGAGGCCTCTACGTAGAGCCCGAGAATATAGAGGCAGCCAGGCCCGTTACCTATGGGTTCGACAAGTACAGTAGTACATCATCGGCATACAGGGCAATGCGATCTTCATAGCCCATTCCCCACCTCCAGCCACGAACCTGTGCATCGCAGCGGTTCAGTCTCGGACAGGGTTCTATGATGATGGCAAAAAGAAGGGGGAGCAGGGTCAGCCATGTCTCATTCCTCTGTGGATAGGAATCGGCTCGAAGAGCATACTATTGATTTGGACACCTGTAGAGGGTTCAAAGTATAACAATTTGATGAACCCACAAAAACGGGGGCCCAGGCCCGATCTACGGAGGAACAGGAAGGGCCAGTTCACCGTATCAAAGGCTTTTTCTAAATGAACTAGCAGCAGGCCATTAATAGGTGTCGGGAGCCATTGGCACACTAAAACAACATGAAATCTCCTAAGGCAGTGCCTCATACACCTAGCCGGCATAAAGCCACTTTGGTCCAGGTGAATATGAGTAGCCAGGGCAGTTTTCAACCAGGTGGCCAGTATCTTGGCAAAGATTTTGTTTTCCTCATTTATCTGAGAGATAGGTCGGTATGCTGCACAGGTGTTAGGGGTAGTACCTGGCTTGAAGATGACTACAATAGTGACCGTGTCAAGTTCTGGTGGGAAATGGCCTGTTTTTGCAGCTTCATTTTAAAGTGCCAGTAAATGTGGGGAGAGAATGTCTCTGTATGTGCTGTAGAAATCTGCAGGGTAACCATCTGGGCCAGGCACTTTCCCAGCTGGAAGGGCAGAAATGGCTGAAGTTATATTCGTGATAGTGATCGGTTGGTCCAGCTCCTACCGCAGATTTGGAGGCACTGTAGGTAGTGAGATGTTGTCAGTGGAGGCGTGCCAGATTTGGCGTGCATGTTCAAACAATAATTGGCAAATTTCAGCCCGAGTTATTGTGGCCTGACGAGAGTCCTCCCACTGGGGTCGTCTGAGAGCTGTACCTCCAAACGCAGTGCCTGTGCTTCCAGCAAGGTCAAGCATTGGAGTTTGTCATTTTCTTTGTTTGAAATAAAGGTCTGGGCATATCCCCTGATGGTGGCCTTGCAGCTGCCCACCGAGTGCCGGCCAACTCCACCGTTTATTGATTTGTCTGGAAGTCAGCCCTGCGTTTATCAGCGAGCGCACAAGAGCACTTCTCATGTTTGAAATGCCAGGTGTCAAGGTACCAGAGGGGGCGATGATGTGGGGCCTTAGAACCAAGGCGGAGTAGCATGGGAGAGTGGTTAGATATTCCCCTTGGAAGCATTTGTACCTCAGAGACAAGCAGGCAGTCAGAGGCCGGCATGAGAGTAAGGTCAATACATGCGTGGGGGCCGCAGAAGTGTGGGTATAAAGTCACTGCTGGGGGTGCCATACCCTCCATGTATCACAGAAACTGCCTCTCGAAGGAGCCCCGGTTGGGTCAAAGTGAGGATCGAGGATGCCGTTAAAGTTTCCCCCCACCACTGTGATGCCATGGGGGAATTCCAGGATAAGGTCTGTTTGTGTTTGGAGAAAGGAGTTGCCAACTGGGACAGGTGTGTAGAGACAGAGCAGGTTGAGGCCTTGTCCTTCCACCCTCCCCTCCAGAGCAATGTATCTACCGTGAGGGTCGGGGGGTAACTCGGGTAATCAGCATGGAGAAGGAGTGGTGAAGAAAGATTGCCACTCGTGGGAACCTCACGCAGAGCCGGCATGGAAAGCTCTGTTGTACCCATAGTGGAGTAGAAAGGGACATTGGGTGCCCAATAGAGTTGCCTCTTGAAGCTTCAAGACATAGAGGAGAACTGTGAACCATTTGATACAGTCCAGTATCCCGTTAATGATCCAGGACAGCACCAGGAGAACTGTTAGGGTAAGCATGGGGAGTTGGGTAGGACCAGGAAGGAGAGCATCCAATGCTCCATAAGGACAGCTGGGGCCCAGGGCAGTGGCTGGTGAGCATGTAGGTGTGGAGAGTGATGTGGCTCAGTGGCATGCGCAACCCAACACTTGAAAACAGAACTCTCTTAGTCAAACAAAACATACCCCGCACAGTCCCCCTCCCCATACTTCCGCCCCTGAAGCATCTTTCACCCTTATAACTACAACACAACCCAAAAATATAATATGTGTAGGATGTGGAGTAGTGGACTCCCTCCTAGAAGGATCATCGAGTAGCTGAAAAAGATAAACTTAGTGTCAAACCAAATATCATAGTCCAGTGCAGGCAACCAGGCAGGCCCGCATCTGGCCATAGAATGTCATACAAAATCAGGGGGGCGAGCTGCCAGGCCGCGAGTGCGGTGAACTCCCAGCCCCCCCCCTCCCCCGCCAGGCAGAATGGATTCAAACGTGGCACAGAGGTGTCCGATGCTGAGGAAGGTGAATGTTTACTGCTCTTGTGGGATTGGGTCCAAATCCAGTGTTTCGGAGGGCCATTTAGTTACTCATTTTTGGGGAGGGTGGATTGGGATGCCAGAGCGGAGCGAAAGGGATGCCGGATGTGGTGCTCCTCAGTTAACCAGGTCTATGCGACCTCCGGTGTATCAAAGAAGATTGATTTGCCATCAAAAAGCACTTTGAGGCGCAGGAAATAGAAGCATGTAGGCAAGTTCATGGCCTTAAATTTCTGTTTAACCTCTGCATATGATGATAATTGAATATGAACTGCTCTGTTGTAATCAGGGAACACCATCAGTTTAGAGTTTTTGAAGTGCAGTTCCTTGGTATGGCAGAGAATGGCATTGCGGCCATGAAAACTTAGGATACAGGCAGTCATGGGCCTGGGTAGGCCCCCCCAGGGGTGGACAAAGCGTCAGTGTTCTGTGTTTGCGCATTCTACTATGAACCAGGCCGAAAGCTTATTTGCTGGCATCCAGGATCCAAGCCATGTTTCCAAGAATTCTGTGGGGTTCAGAGTTTCCGAGCCCTCAGGGAAGCCAACTAGTCTGATGTTGTTGCCCCAGGAATGGTTTTTGGCATCTTCGGCTCGGGCCTGCCGCCCCACAGTTTTGGCGAGCAGCCGAGAGACCTTCATTTTCAGTTCAGTGACATCGTCTTCCACCACTGAAATACGACCTTCGGCCTCCGTGACTCTGGCAGCAACATTGCTCAATCCTGACGCAGAAGCGCCACATCGATATGCACCTCGCCAATTTTGGTTTCCGACCGCAGCTTGTGACGCACTAATGGCCTGTAGTATGGTGGAGAGGTCTCTGGATTCAGAGGTAGGTGGAGTTCTGGAGGGCACCTCGTAGGTGGTGAAGCCACCCACTGGGCCTGTAGTGAATGTGTTGATGCATGGCTGTGAGGGGTGAGACTTATCCTTCCCCATCACAACAGATGTGATATTGGCAACCAAGTGGAGGCATGTGGCTACTGACCCGCTTGCCCCACTGGTCTGGGGCAGTATGAGCAGCCGGAGAAGTTTGAGCTGGTGACAGGGTTGAGCAGGCGTGTGAGGCTGAGTTAGGCTGTTAAAGAAGCAATCGGGGTCACCCTCACTGCCAGCCACTAGCGAAGAGCTGGACTTGCAGGGGCCCCTCCTGCCTACCCCCAGGAGGCAGAGCATGGTCTAGTTGTCATGCCCTGGGGGAGAGAGACCCCTACCGGGAGAGGGCCACCCAGGTCCCGTCAGCCATCGGCTTGCCAAAACGCAACCTCCCGAGCCCTCCCCTTCAAGGCCTCCTGGGACAAAATGCCGGAAGGCCACACAGTTGTCCAAAGGGAGAGAGGGGGGAAGCAGAAATCGCAGTGCGCTGCCTCACAGGCCGTCAGAGATTGGCACAAACCTCCACAGTGTGGCCAAAGGACCTCCTCCTCCTCATTGGATCAGTCGAGGCCGTCCCAGAACTAGGCCGTTGGATCCGGAGGCAGAAACGGCCCCAACGGGAGCGCCACGATCAGGCCCCAAGCCACCAGCAGGCCACTGTCCTGGGTGGAGCCCGTGCAGCACTGCCTCTTCTCCTGTTGCTTGGGGCACCTCATCTGGAGCATTGGCAATCAAGCCCAGCAGGCAAGGCGTGTCACCATCTCCGATGTAGCCGGTGGTAGTGTGGCAGGTCGCTTGTCGTCTGGGGCCATGTGTGGGAGCCAGTGCCCTGCGCTCATGCTCTCCAGTGGCGTCCGTTCCCCGCGGCCCCAGGAGCAAGTAGGCACTGGGGAAGAAGCAACTTAAAGCTGCTTATAGTGGCGGATGACGGGGGGGTCTGTAGCTCTCTTAGAGTGTGACCGCCATCTTGACACCCAAAGCACACCCCCAAAATTGGATAGTCTTAGCAGGAGATTTCAATAAAGCCTAAATATCCATCAGCCAAACTACATTCGAGGTCACATCCAAAGGTAATACAGGGTGCTAATGGTTACGTCATGCAAGGTCTTGTAGTCCAAATAATGGGGCAATTTGAATTCTAGTAGTCTTCTGGGTCTGTATATTCTCCGGGGTGTGTGGATGGGTTTCCTATTTATGTCAAGCCATAGAGTAAAAGTAAAACCGCTAAATGGAGAAATATGCTGAAATGTTCTGTTGCAAATAACACAGAATCTCTCCTCAAAGTTACACCACATTTCCTGAACCTCCTATTGGCACCGAAATTCTATTCTAGAGGTTCGAAGATACTAGGACAAGGGTTTGAATGATGAATTGAATGATTGATGAATTGAATTGTTGATTGATTTATAACATTTGCAGTGCACACTATTCCCAGGAGGTCTCTTGGCGGAACAGTTAATTTTAAGTTGACACAGAAGACTTACTAAAGACTTTCTCTGCAACGAATGGTAACATGTATCGTAGGATAAAGAGCAAAATATTGCCAAGAGCTGGGGAAGCTGTATGATGAGAAGGAAAGTGTGTCTGGATGTCACAGATGGTGTGCAGCGTTAGAGAAGGTCTATGGATTTTATCCATTTGCTGTTGAAAGATACGGAACACGTAGGGGTCGATTCCGATCTCGGCCAAAAGCGCACCTAACAGTATTCGTCCGGAAAAAAAACCAGCCGAGTGCGTGTTTCCCGACCGATTCGAACACTCGTCCGAACGAACAAGTACGATGCGCATAACAACCCAGATTCCGAGCGAGCCGTACTTACCCAATCCAGCTCCTGTTCCCCGCCCGAGCCGGATCCGTAAACGCCGAATCGAGTCGTACGGAAGCAAATACACAGCACCTTCCGGCCGGACGAGTACGATGCGCACTCCGTACGCGCCGAACCCGTCGCTACGTCCGGGACGTTTGAGCATCCGGGCGAGCCGTACATAAGCTCCGTTTCGCGCCACAAGATGATCCATGGCTACGAGACGAACAAGCCTGCTACGAGTACGAGTCGAAGACACGAGAAACCCGAACGAGACGACCCAAGCCTGAATCCCATTGCGCAGGTCCTACCTATACTCTACATATATTACCGGGACCGGCACGGACGCGTACGGCGCAGACGGTAAGTCAAACACCAACAACACAAACAAACGACACGTACCCGAAATATGTCACACACACATAGGGATGCACAAATGACGTACACTAGCAACAGCAGAACCATAGGGGTGGGATGCCCATCACCAATGCCATACACACCCACAGGGGGATGGATGCCTACCACTACCACCACCCCTACACAGGGGGGCCTGGATGCCTGTCACTACTACCATCCCCACCTTTAGGGGGATGGATGCCTGCCACTACCACCACCCCTACTCAGGGGGGCCTGGATGCCTACCACTACCACCACCCCTACTCATGGGGGGCTGGATGCCTGTCACTACTACCATCCCCACCCTTAGGGGGCTGGATGCCTGCCACTACCACCACCCCTACTCAGGGGGAGCTGGATGCCTGCCACTACCACCACCCCTACTCATGGGGGCCTGGATGCCTGTCACTACTACCATCCCCACCCTTAGGGGGATGGATGCCTACCACTACCACCACCCCTACTCATGGTGGCCTGGATGCCTGTCACTATTACCATCCCCACCCTTAGGGGGATGGATGCCTACCACTACCACCACCCCTACTCAGGGGGGCCTGGATGCCTACCACTACCACCACCCCTACTCATGGGGGCCTGGATGCCTGTCACTACTACCATCCCCACCCTTAGGGGGATGGATGCCTACCACTACCACCACCCCTACTCATGGGGGCCTGGATGCCTGTCACCACTACCATCCCCACCCTTAGGGGGATGGATGCCTACCATTACCACCACCCCTACTCAGGGGGGGCTGGATGCCTGCCACTACCACCACCCCTACTCATGGGGGCCTGGATGCCTGTCACTACTACCATCCCCACCCTTAGGAGGATGGATGCCTACCACTACCACCACCCTTACTCATGGTGGCCTGGATGCCTGTCACTACTACCATCCCCACCCTTAGGGGGATGGATGCCCACCACTACCACCACCCCTACTAGGGGGGCCTGGATGCCTACCACTACCACCACCCCTACTCATGGGGGCCTGGATGCCTGTCACTACTACCATCCCCACCCTTAGGGGGATGGATGCCTACCACTACCACCACCCCTACTCATGGGGGCCTGGATGCCTGTCACTACTACCATCCCCACCCTTAGGGGGATGGATGCCTACCACTACCACCACCCCTACTCAGGGGGCCTGGATGCCTACCACTACCACCACCCCTACTCAGGGGGGCTGGATGCCTGCCACTACCACCACCCCTACTCAGGGGGGCTGGATGCCTGCCACTACCACCATCCCCACCCTTAGGGGATGGATGCCTACCACTACCACCACCCCTACTCAGGGGGCCTGGATGCCTACCACTACCACCACCCCTACTCAGGGGGGCTGGATGCCTGCCACTACCACCACCCCTACTCAGGGGGGGCTGGATGCCTGCCACTACCTCCACCCCTACTCATAGGACGGGTAATGCATGACACAACCAGCATACTCCCACATAAGGAATGTCTGAAAATTACAACCCCCCCAACACCATGACAAGCGTGTGTAGTCTGTGTCAAATGCCTACAACACTGAACATGACATTGAACATACAATGTGACCCCCTAGCACATGTGTCACACATAAATGTGTGTGGCCTCCACAATGCAAGCCGACCATGGCCACTGTGGCAATGGGGTTGAACACCCCATCACTACGGCGACCAAAAGGTAAGTGTGGGGTCCATAGCTGATGCACATTTTGAACAGTGTGGCAATGGGGCCTAAAGCCCCATCACCACAGTGACCAAAAGGTAAGTGTGGGGTCCATAGCTGATGCACAGTTTGAACAGTGTGGCAATGGGGCCCAAAGCCCCATCACCACAGTGACCAAAAGGTAAGTGGGGGGTCCATAGCTGATGCACCTTTTGAACAGTGTGGCAATGGGGCCCAAAGCCCCATCACCACAGTGACCAAAAGGTAGGTGTGGGGTCCATAGCTGATGCACATTTTGAACAGTGTGGCAATGGGGCCCAAAGCCCCATCACCACAGTGACCAAAAGGTAAGTGTGGGGTCCATAGCTGATGCACATGTTGAACAGTGTGGCAATTGGGCCCAAAGCCCCATCACCACAGTGACCAAAAGGTGAGTGTGGGGTCCATAGCTGATGCACATTTTGAACAGTGTGGCAATGGGGCCCAAAGCCCCATCACCACAGTGACCAAAAGGTAAGTGTGGGGTCCATAGCTGATGCACCTTCTGAACAGTGTGGCAATGGGGCCCAAAGCCCCATCACCACAGTGACCAAAAGGTAGGTGTGGGGTCCATAGCTGATGCACATTTTGAACAGTGTGGCAATGGGGCCCAAAGCCCCATCACCACAGTGACCAAAAGGGAAGTGTGGGGTCCATAGCTGATGCACATTTTGAACAGTGTGGCAATGGGGCCCAAAGCCCCATCACCACAGTGATCAAAAGGTAAGTGTAGTCATGGTAAAAGCTGCCAAAGCCAAACTGCATGGATGATTCCTGGTCACACAACAACAAACACATCAGTGGCATAGTAGTGCTTGTGTCCCATAACAACATAGATTGGGTGAGGCAAACAGTGCAGTGGCAATAAAACATCGTTTTGGCCATGTGCATACAAACATCACCCATGGGGGCTCACATTGTCAACATTCACAAATAACACAATGACAGAAGTGACCATCATAATGCAGACCCACATATCTGCACCAATGGACACACAAATGTAGATATCCTGTGGAGACTGTAGATGTCAGGTGAACAAATACCATACCATGGCAGCAATGGGACATACAAACCATGATTATTGTGCTGACTGATGACCTAGGAGTCCCAGGGACAGCAGGGGAAAGCCACCAAACAACATACAGCCAATGGCACACTCAAGATATGCCAATGCAGTGGTGCAAATGCACAAACACAAACAGGCAGACTCACACTGCATATCAAACACAACAGGTGATAGGGGTGTGTGCCAGTGTCCCCAGGCCACCACACAACACATGGAGGAGGCCTGAATTCCAATTACACAGATGTGTATACAGTGCCATACAAAAGTTACTCATGGATCGGATTCCCCTATGTGGGCAAAGAGGCATTGTTAGATGAGAGGGAGCCCAAATTACACATGTCACACAAGCTTGTAGGAACAGCAACTAACACAGCAAGAGACAGACCCACCACAGCACTACCCCCAGGGACCCCACATTGTGGTGACACTAGCCTGCATGATAATCCCACTGTGATGACAAAGGTAGATGTCATTCACACTGTGAACCACAGCCATGTGTCCTGAGCAACAAACTACCATCACACCTACACAAGCACAAATCAATCAGCACGGCCTGCCAGACAAGGCCAATATGGAGGTAGGGGTCTAGCCGTGCAACAACTCACATTTGCACACACTCAACACCACACACCTTGATCTCCACCAATGTGCAGCAGTGAAGCTCACATGGACTGGTGACATTGCACATGCACCCATGACAATCCCAGGGGTGGTGGTGGGAACTAAGGTGCAGAAACCCATCACACATGGCCAGTCAACAAGACTCGTGAATGTCTGACACACTGCACACTACGCGGTACATGGGCATGACGTGAAATCCACCACAATCAATGGGATCCCGGCCATAGTCACACAGCAATGAAGAAGCCAAGGTGACACACAAAGAACACACGTACACAACTTCCAACATTGCAGCTCTGACCCTGAGGAGTGGCAGCAGTCACACACACAACGTGTCACAATCACTGAAAGCTACCACAAACTGTAAATTACATGACATGTGTAACCAACAAGTGCCAAGGGGAATCCAGAATGTGTCCCATCTGCGTTTGCCCACATCCCCAGCCCTGACAACAAAGACAACCTGGGATGACAACCTGATGAACATTAGTTTGCCATGCACCCACATCCCGGAGAAACCAGGTCCAAGATGCTGGATGAACACAGAACAACTCAGCAAGCATCAGAAACAGGAACATCCGTAGGGACACAGCCTGTGTAGGAAAAGGGAAGGGAACACGCACAGACATGCTTACACCACACAAAACACGGGCCCAGGCAATGTCACGGGATTACACACTGCCATGAGGGCACTCCACTCCTGTGGAAGGTCCGCTGTGCCAAACCTTGTCTGTGCACGACTCAAACATGTCAGCAGAACACTCGGTCAGTGAGTCAACAACTACATCACACTGAAGGCTCTGCTCAAATCAGCCTGGGAACGGGAGTGTCACGTCAGTCATCTGCATACACCCAAAACACGTGTCAAGCAAGGTGCACTGTATACACTGATGAGTCCTTCAACATTGGTGTGATAAACTGCATGTCCAGTGGAGATGGGCACACAGTCAGGGAAATAGAAACATTGAACAGTGGTAAGCCCACCAGATGTGCATCAGTGTAAGACAAAGATGTTAATTTACAAATGCAAAACGTACATCCCTGTGTCAAATGCTGAACATTACACCCTCAGACTGCAGCAAAGGATGCTATAGATCCAGACTACATCAGGACACATATCCCATGGACCACATGGAGTCCATCACAGCAACACTTCATTTTCCTGATCTGAACACTATTACAACTGCAAATGCATGATGATACTCATCTACATCATGTACATCAAAAGAAAAACCACAAGTAAACAAAAAGAGGCTTTATTCAGCAAATGTCAATCAAAAATCAGAAGTCCAAATTAAACTAAGGCCAATGGCCAGTCCAAATACACAGTCCCAACAGGGTGATATGTGACAACTTGTCACCCATTGCTTGCCTGCACTGGTACGGACAGGGGACATCCCCCTTGGAGGGGCATACAAGGGGCAGGCCAGGCACCACAGGGACAGGATCAGGGGATGCCAGAGTGAGGCAGTGAAGGGGTGGTGGGTGCAGGAGTGTCACCGGCAACTGCAGTGGAGGTGTCTGACTCAGGGGGGGCCGGCACCACTGTAGGGCACAAGTCAGATGATGTTGGTGCTGCAACCACTGCAGTGGGCTGGTCTGATGGAGTGGACTGGGTACCCACTGCAGTGCCCGAGTCAGACGGGGTGGTTGTGGACTCCACTGCAGTGCATGCCTCCAAGGGAGTGGAAGGGGGGCAGATGAGGTGGGCAGGACAGAGGGGGGACCCGGTCACCACACCAGTGGCACAAACAGGCAGAGCGTCTGGGTTGGGGGTGGAAGAGCAAGTGGCAGGGGGAGGGCCTAAGCAGTTTGGGGATGCGGTATCGGTGTGTGGGGAACCTGGGGCAGGGTGTGGCGGTGGAACCTGTAGAGTGGTGGCCTGGGGGATGGAGGAGAGAGACTGGGTGGTGGAGCTGCGTGGTGGTGGTGGTGGGGTCTTGCCCTTCCTGGTCCGGGGGACTTCCGAATGGGGTCCTCAGGCTGCCTGCGCCTGGGGGAGGGTGTCCGGGGCGAGGGGCACTCCCCTCTGTGTGGGTGGACTTCCTCTTCCCACGGTATGCCGGATCTGCAGGATCGGAGGGGAAGAGGCCGAGGTCACAGAGGAAGAGCTGCTGTGTAGGTGGGGTTGCAGGTGAGGGAAGGGAAGGGGTCTTGGAGGGAGAGGATTTGGAGGACTGCGGAGTGACTGTGGATGCCTGTGTGTGTGTCTGTTCCCCATCCCCTGTGTGTGTGGTATCTGTCCCCTGAGGATGCTTGTGTGCACGTCTTGCCTTTCTTTTGGGTGTGTCTGTGCTGCTCGTGTCTGTGTGTTTGGGTGATTGTGCAGGTGTGCATGTGCTTTGGACAGGTAGGGTGCCAGGAAGTGTGGATGGGGCAGAGGTAGGAGGGGAGGGACTGTTGGAGGAGGGACACTGCTGCCGTCAGGGAGGAGTCCATGGACTTATTGCTCCTCTGTAGGGCAGACATACCCGTCGAGATGCCCTCCATGAACGACACCAGCTGTGTCAACAGAGTGGTGTGTGCATGGAGGACACTCAGCATTGCTGTCTGCCCTACATGGAGCTGCCGAAGTAGGTACACAGACTCCTCACTCAGGGCAGCAGGGGACACAGGGGCAGGGGGTGCGGTGCCTGGCACGAAGGAGACACGCTCCCGAACACGGGAGCCTCCACGGACCTCTGGAATTGGAGCCAATGGGAGAGCGGTGGTGGTGGCGGGGCCAGACAGACTAGCTGGGGTGTGGTGGCTGCTGACACCCGCCTCCACAAGGGAGTCATCCTCCGAGCTGCTGTGGTCCTCAGCTGAGGTGGATGGTGCTGAGGACTCCTCGGTGTGGCTCCCTCGCCCTCCGTGCCACTGGGTCCCTCTGACCACTCGTCGGATGCTGACCCAGTCTGGCTCCGCAGCTCCTCCTGGTCCATGGAGCTGTCCCCTCCTGTGGCCGTGGATGTATCTGCAAACAATTAGGGAAACAGACAAACATCAGTCACCTGCACTGACCGCACACACCACAGTAAGTACAGCACTTACAGAGCCAGCCCTGGCATCCTTAGTTGAACATTGCCAAAACTCCTCACACCGATTTGGAGAAGCCAATTGTCAGTCTGATGGTCAACCATGGGACTCACACCCCTCCTGCCCTTGCACCCATCTGTCTGGTGCCTGTCTGATGGTAAGACCCCCAGTGTGGACACATGCACCATCTACACAGTTGTTGGACATTGCAGGGAACACGGTGAAATATGTGAACATGCACACATCACATCTCTTGCCACTGAGTCAGTGCAGGTGTCCGGAGAAAGGGATGGCCAGAGTCTAAATAGAAATGCATGTGATGCATACCAGCACCAGACACCATGATGCACCCATGTCCGGATAGTCCATGCCACAATGGGGTGCATGTTGCACATGTCACTCCACTGCAGGATCACTCTTAGGAAGTTTACTGCCATGACACAGGCATGCGGGCAAAGTCATACATCACTGTCTCCATTCACATGGCCATGGCAGCCAGCCAACAACAGTCTGCACTGTGTCACAATCCTAGGACATGGGGAATGCAAGTTATGTAACTGACAAGTGCACATGTCCATCCCCCACACACCACATCATCTGAACTAGTATTTGTCCACGTCATGTCAATTGGACATATGGGGGACATGAAACACAACTCTCAGAACCTGAGCACCTCACAGTGTGCTGTGAATGAATAACAGCTGCCTGAAAGTCACAGTCGCATACACCTGTGTGCACAGTCAAGTGATCAAACACCTACAAGTCACAGAAGTATCGTCTCTCATGGTCACATCTCAGATGGCATGCTGAGCCCTAACCGATAAACATACCAGTAGTCCTGACAACGAAGCCACAGCACAATGACACAGAGGCAGACACCTGAGGGAACATGTCACTGATCACAACATGTCAGATGATCCACGGGAGTGGGAGTACAGAGTGTATTGTATGCCCTGGAGTAGGCATGACTGTCCAGCTCCACCTGTAAGAGGGATGAGTCCTGGACAGTAGGCAGGTGTCTAAGCATGTGTGACACACTTGATATACATACTCCTGAGGCCCAAACATTCTTCCCACCCGCAGCATGGGGGTGTGCCAAATACCCCAGGGACATGTGGTGAATCAGATCAGCAAGTGGACCACATATCAAAGTTACACCCAGATTACATGTCAGAACTTGGGCATTGTGTAAGCAATTGACCCACCCATGAATCCCACAACATAGTCACGGGAACAAATGCTGTCCCCCACCTTGAGCCAAGCAAAATGCAATGACACAGTCCCCAAGTGACACAATTTCCTGACTGTAAGGGCCACACATATGCGTATCAGATGAGGAGTGGGCATGTCACAATAGAGGGACATGAGTCCTGGACCACAAGACTGATGTACTGTGGAAGTTTAACCAGGCCAGAGGAGGGCACATAGCATGTCAGACAAAGTGCACAGTGCAGTCATGGACTCACCCCCCCCTTGCTGCTGTCTGGCCTTCAGCTGCCCATCCAGGTCAGGGAAGACCACCGCCAGGATCCTGAGCATGTGGGGGGTCAGGGTCCGGTGTCCGCCCCTCCTGCGAGGAGGCGACAGCTTCAGCTGGACCCTTGCGATCCTCCGGGTCCAGCCTCGAAGCTCCTGCCACCTCTTCTGGCAGTTGCGGATCCGGCGCTTGTAGTCCCCCACGGATCTTACTGCCCGGGCGATGGTCAGCCAGATTTCCTGCTTCTGGTGGGCATCAACCTGTGAGGATGACAAAGTGAAAATGCCATTACTACACATGCAACATATACGTGCATCACACAGTTGGATATACATGTCTCAATCACTGGGGCATATGATGTACACAGGCAGTGCAACGATGGCTATGAACAGTTTGCCAGCAGTTACTACATGGTATCATTGCATGGGAAGTAAACCTTGTTGGAATGCACTGTTACTGCACTGTACCTGTTCAGTGCATGTAACTACACACTTTGGGGGTCAGAACTACCCAGTGAGCATGCTAGCCAGTGGTGTGCACACTGTAAGTCCTGCTAGTCAGACAACATGCAAAATTAGTAAGGCAGTGGACAGCACACTCACCTGCTCCCCTGGTTTCCCATACAGCTTGCTGTACTGTGGAAGGAGGCTGTCCAGCAGGGCCTGGTTCTCCTCAAGGCTGAAGGCTGGGGCTCTCTCCACAGTACGGGCCATTGCAGTAGCCTGAGGATGCAGAGACAGCAGCAGTGTTGGTGGCAGATGTCGTCCTGGAGCATGTAGTGCAGGCAAGTGAGCTCTTAGGGGAACAGCCAGCATTATATGTGTGCTGCAGAGGCAGATACTGTCCCATGTGTCCAAAGTGATAGGTCCAAGTCGTTTGCATCTTCTGAATCTGACCAATCTATGGAATAGCAGCACTAATACACGCCCACAGCATCCTTCAAAACTTCAACTTCATGACACCCATGATTTTGAAACATTGTTGTGGCTGGCCAACTGAATTCACTGCATCAGACTCGTTGAAGCTTCGAAAACGCGTCCGTTGCCATGCCAGGCCCCAGCCAATGCGTGCGCACCGTTCGGTCCATTGCTGTACAACGCGTATGTCGGGATACAACGCGTACCCGCTCACAACAGATGCAATGGGCCGGCCGGGCACACCGATCGGTCCATTGCTGTACAACGCGTACCCGCTCCCAACGGATGCAATGGGCCGGCCGGGCACACCGATCGGTCCATTGCTGTACAACGCGTACCCGCTCCCAACAGATGCAATGGGCCGGCCGGGCACACCGATCGGTCCATTGCTGTACAACGCGTACCCGCCCACAACAGATGCAATGGGCCGGCCGGGCACACCGATCGGTCCATTGCTGTACAACGCGTACCCGCTCCCAACAGATGCAATGGGCCGGCCGGGCACACCGATCGGTCCATTGCTGTACAACGCGTACCCGCTCCCAACAGATGCAATGGGCCGGCCGGGCACACCGATCGGTCCATTGCTGTACAACGCGTCCCTGTACAGGTCACTCGCATATGTCACCATGCTTGTCACTGGTGAACGTATGCCAGCCACATATACCTGCCAGAGACTCAGGGGCACACCTACAACACCACACCCAGTCCACACTGTTTCCTAAGGCATGTAAGGCTGCATTACCTTTTCTGTGTATGGGGGTAAACATGTGGTTTCTGTGGTGGCACTTGTGGGCAGCCACACCCAGGCTGTGCATGTGTTCATGGGGACAGGGTCCTTTGTGTGTTGTGCACATGACCACTGTGATATGCAACAGTTCATTTCGGAGCATGTGGCATGGTCACATTTCCAGGTTGTGTATGTGTATGACATGTCACATACCCCCAGGGTCCCATGGGGAAAGGCATTTATGTCACAGGGAGACCCATTGCCACAATAGTGATGGCCCTCCACAGTCTGTGTGCATGTTGTGTTTCCGATGTCTCTGATTCCATGTGCACGATGGGAGACAGTCTCCACATCAACGTTGTTTGTGCATGGACTTTGATGTTGTGCGTCACTGGCGTCCATGTCTGTCCTGCGAAGGCGACAGGGGCCACTACCTGTGGGAGTCATGTTTCATTTTCTGACGTGTACATGATACGCCATGTCATGCCAGTGTCCATGTGGCAAGACAGGGTCACTGGGAATCTACCTGTCAATGAGCTGTGATGCCTGTGGCGCAACTGTCCAGACATGTCAGTGTGGTGTGTGTGTGTGTTGAACGTGACAGCAGTAAATGGGTACTGTGACACAGCCTAATGGTTTCCCATAGCACAACCTGGAACCTGTTGTCCACACATGTTGTACTGAGAAGTTAGATGATGGCCATGTAGGTGCCAGTTATGTCCGAACAGAACGGCACACACATCAAGTACTTGTGTCTCGTAATGATGTATCATGTGAAATTGAGTATGGTGAATGGCACATATGTGGGGTGACTGACAATCTTTCTTTCTTCAACCTATGCACTGCAGGGCTCCAGCTGTCCATAGACCATTCCCTGACCTGGCAACGATGGTGGAACGTGACAGCATCCGACGGTACCGCTTCACCAGGCAGCTGATTGAGGATTTGGCAGTGCGCTTGGCACCACATTTGCAACCTGGCCGGCCGTACCCTACAGCGCTGACCCCCAAGGTGAAGGTGATGGCAGCCCTACACTTCTTTGCCACCGGTACCTTTCAACACACTGTGGCGACTGCCGGTGGGATGTCACAGACTATGTTCAGCCGTGTGCTACGCGATGTTTTGGAGGCAATGTTGAGATGCCTGAACCAGTACATCTATTTCCCTACACGTCAACAACTCACTGACGTCAAGAGTGACTTCTATGCCCTGGGGAGGATGCCACATGTCATTGGCTCCATTGATGGGACAAATGTGGCTTTGGTACCACCACAGGCACATGAGCAGGCATACCGGAACCGGAAACATTACCATTCAATCAATGCTCTGGTGGTATGTCTTGCAGATATGAGCATCACACATGTGTGTGCCCGTTTCCCTGGTTCAGCACACGATGCCTACGTGATGAGGAGTAGTCGCATCCCGAGGATGATGGCACAGATGCAGAACCAGCGTGCCTGGCTTGTCGGTGTGTACTGACTTTGTACCATTGTGTGTGTTCTGCTCTGTTGTATTCCGCCCACTTTTCCAACTCAGCTAATGTGCAATTGTCTGTCCGTAGGTGACTCCGGATACCCCAACATGCCGTGGTTGCTGACACCCCTCAGGAACCCTGTGACACCAGCCCAGATGCGCTACAATGAGGCACATGGTCGGACCAGGAGAGTGATTGAGCGGACATTTGGTCTCCTGAAGAGCCGCTTCCGCTGCCTGGACAAGACAGGAGGGGGCCTCCCATATGCCCCAGCAAAGGTGTGCAAGATTGTCATCGTCTGCTGCATGCTACACAACCTGGCAGTGCGGAAGGAGTTGCCTCTCATCCTGGATGACGATGACCAACGTCCGCCACCTGTGGAGGATCCTGGCCTGGACCACGATGCCAGTGTTGATGATGGTGATGTCCGCACACAGCTCATCACCAACTTCTTCAGCTGAATGTGAGTATCCAGGGAGATGTAATGTGAATGATGTGAGTTTGCATGATATGTGTGGGTGGTGCTCTGGTGCTGTTTGAGTGTGGCCATGTGCTACTTGACTGGATGCGTGCAGCAATGTGTCCTTACAGGTAGTCTGTACTCCCCAACAGTGTTGACATGCTAACTTGGTTTTGTGTAGTTGTCTTGTGACATGTATTGGGCATGAGTATTGCAGTTCTGTCCTGTTCTTCAGTGGTTTTAACTGTGTGTCATGTCTGTCCTTCACAGGGTGCTTACTGAGTACTTTGGTCAACTTGGATCCCCCGACACCATGATTCAGCTTTCAGGGTGGCAGCAGTCGTTTCCCTACAGGTGATGTGCCACACACCCCTGGACTTCATATCTTCTGCACTTGTTGACTGTGTGGCCACTGCCACGTGGGAATACCTTGCATTTGTAGTGGAAACAACATGTTGCAAATGTGTAATAAACCTGTGCTTCACTTTGGGTTGTGCATTGTCTGTGGTCACACATCTGATTGACATTTGCTTACTGCACCTGTGGGCTAGTTGACACAGACTCTGAATAGGTGTGGTGTCTGTGCATTCCACAGTATTTCCTGGCAACATCACTGTAGGCGATGAGTCCGATGGCCCTGGTGTCTCTGTGTTGTGTAGCCCTAGTGGTGTGTCTCCCTCATATGTGTCACATCACCATGACTCACATGACGGTGTTGTACTTGCTGTAGCAGTTAGCATACACAGTGTAATTTAGCAGATCATCATCACCATAACAGTATCCACATTGGAATAACAACAGAGGTAAGTATGGTGTACTAGTGATTTTATTTACCAAAATGTGTGTGTGTATAGTGCACAGGATGGTGGGTGCTGTACATTGGGATTGTGATCCAAAGTTCCCAGATGAGTTGCAAGTCTTGGTAGCAGAAATGTCCTGAGTGAAGTCCACAGTCATATGATACATTTGTCCAACTTGAACTCCCCATGTCATGTGGGAGAGTTGTGTTGCATTCGACAGGGTGAATAGTTTGCACACAAAGGAGAATTTCCGGAACAGGTGTTGGCTTCCTGGGGGATGTACGTGGCCATCAACCTCTCAGTTTTCCTTCCTCGGACGACCCCTCTTCTTTGGGGGGGGACCCTCACGTGCAGGCTGCTGCGGTGCAGGGGAGTCTCCGCCAGAGTCCTCCTCCCTCCCTGTGGCAGTGTCAGTTGTTGCAGCACCAGATGTTGTGGGCACACAGGGAGGTATGGCCATGTTGGTGCTAATCTGGCGGAGGCATGTCAATATGTCCCTATGCACCGCTGTGAGTTCTTGCAATGTGTCCCACTTGGACTCCATGCGAGACATGTGTGTCTCCACACGGGACATGTGGGAGTCCAAGCGGGCATGATGGGCAGCCTGCTGCTGTTGTATGTCCTTGAGGATCCCCACTACCTGTCTGACCTCTCCGGTGCTATTCTGGTACGCATCAGCAATGCGTGCCAGTTGTGGGTCATCATGCAGTCCAGACCCCTCTGCAAACAGCGACCTATGTCTACCACCCCTCCCACCACCCCTGGCGACACATGCAGGACCTGCGGTGGCACGCACAGGTGACCCGAGGCCCCCTTGGGGGTTGTTAGTGGTGTTGTTGTCCGTTGCTCCACGGTGGGCCTGGGGCCCTGTGCTGTTGTCATCGGTGGTCCTTGGTCTGTCCGCATCGGCGGGGGTGGTCTGTGTGTTGGCAGTTGTTGGAGGGGTGGGTGCAGGGGGTGCAGATGTTGGTCCTGCTGGTGCTGCATGATGACTCACACCGGAGGGGCCAGGTAGGTCTTCTCCATCCGAGGAGGGCAGAGGCTGTTCCACACCAGTGAGCTCAGTGTCCCCCGGAGCCTGGGACAGGGACTCCTCCTCGCCTGCTGCTGTGTCCCCATCATCACCTGTATTTGGAAGCGACACACATTGTATGTTATGTTTCTACAGGCATCAATGGTTCACACACCTGACAGTTGTGACTGTACCTCTGGATGCGGGCATGTACATTGCATTGTCCTAAGTTGTCACAGTAAGAGGTTGATATTGGTGTAGCACATTGTCCTGCATACCTGGGGCATTTCAATGTGAATGTTGAGGTGTGTGCATGGCCAGCATTGGTTGTATTTGGTGGACATCCGGCCCATCCTTCTCCACCTAGCCCAGTTATCCCACCATGAAGCATGCCACCCTTGCAGTGGGTTCAGGTTGACTCTCAGGATGTCATTCAGTGGTGTCCTGCTGTTCGTTGTTGCACAGTTCCCAGCAGGGCCTTGTGCTCCCCACAGCAGTACCCAGTGTCAGCCATCTTGTCAGTCCTTATCCACTCCCTGTGCTGTGAGCATGGTTCAGAGTGGTGTTGATGGGCCAATTGTGAGGGTGAGCAATATCTGTGACTACAACTCCCATCATGCTATTGCCTACACCCCCCTTCCCAGCATGCCCGTACTTCCTTCCTTTTGAGTGGACTTCACTGTGTGTGAGTGTGACAGCAATGGCAAGATGGCTGACAGTGTGGTCTTGTTGTTTGTTGTTGCACAGTTCCCAGCAGGGCCTTGTGCTCCCCACAGCAGTACCCAGTGTCAGCCATCTTGTCAGTCCTTATCCACTCCCTGTGATGTGAGCATGGTTCAGAGTGGTGTTGATGGGTCAATTGTGAGGGTGAGCAATATCTGTGACTACAACTCCCATCATGCTATTGCCTACACCCCCTTCCCAGCATGCCCATACTTCCTTCCTTTTGAGTGGACTTCACTGTGTGTGAGTGTGACAGCAATGGCAAGATGGCTGACAGTGTGGTCCTGTTGTTTGTTGGTGCACAGTTCCCAGCAGGGCCTTGTGCTCCTCACAGCAGTACCCAGTGTCAGCCATCTTGTCAGTCCTTATCCACTCCCTGTGCTGTGAGCATGGTTCAGAGTGGTGTTGATGGGCCAATTGTGAGGGTGAGCAATATCTGTGACTACAACTCCCATCATGCTATTGCCTACACCCCCTTCCCAGCATGCCTGTACTTCCTTCCTTTTGAGTGGACTTCACTGTGTGTGAGTGTGACAGCAATGGCAAGATGGCTGACAGTGTGGTCCTGTTGTTTGTTGGTGCACAGTTCCCAGCAGGGCCTTGTGCTCCACACAGCTGAGGCCAGTGTCAGACATCTTTGAGGTGGCTTTTCACTCCCTGTGAGGTGTGCATGCTTCAGTGTGAGCTTGCTGGGCCATGTGGGTGGGGGATGTTGAGCTGTGACTGCCACTCCCATCATGCTATTGCCTACACCCCCCTTCCCAGCATGCCCATACTTCCTTCCTTTTGACTCTGCTTCCCTGTGGGGTAGTGTGCCTGTGCTGACAGGAAGGCTGACAGTGTTGTCCTGGCGTTTGTTTGGCTACAAGTCCCAAGAGTGTCCCTGTGCTTCACACAGCATTACCCAGGGTGGTGGTTCTTTGTGGGATCTTCATTTGGAGTGTGAGGCATTGCATTCTCCTAGGTGGGTTATGTGGAGTTTGTGTTGAGGGGGTGTGAGGAGAGCTGCTTGTAACTATGGTCAGTGCTGTCAGTCCTCCTTCCCACCCAGCCAGATATCCCACCATGCAACGTGCTTGCATTGCAGGGAGTGCAAGTTGGCTTTCAGGATGTCAGGCAGTGGTGTTCTGCTGTTTGTTGTTGCACAGTTCCCAGCAGGGCCTTGTGCTCCCCACAGCAGTACCCAGTGTCAGCCATCTTGTCAGTCCTTATCCACTCCCTGTGATGTGAGCATGGTTCAGAGTGGTGTTGATGGGCCAATTGTGAGGGTGAGCAATATCTGTGACTACAACTCCCATCATGCTATTGCCTACACCCCCTTCCCAGCATGCCCATACTTCCTTCCTTTTGAGTGGACTTCACTGTGTGTGAGTGTGACAGCAATGGCAAGATGGCTGACAGTGTGGTCCTGTTGTTTGTTGGTGCACAGTTCCCAGCAGGGCCTTGTGCTCCCCACAGCAGTACCCAGTGTCAGCCATCTTGTCAGTCCTTTTCCACTCCCTGTGTTGTGAGCATGGTTCAGAGTGGTGTTGATGGGCCAAATGTGAGGCTGCCCATTATCTGTTACTACGACTCCCATCATGCTCTTGGCTACACTGACTTCACCAGCATCCACAGGATTCCTTCCTTTCAGTGAGCTTCCCTGTGAGGTGGTGTTCTAGTGGTGGCTAAATATCTGACAGTGTTTGTTGGTTAGATTTGTGCCACTGCCTAGCTCTATTTGTTGTTGGGTTTGTACATGTCATGACACAGTTACATATCACTATGACATGGCATGTATTGCGTTTATCTGACTAACATACACATCTTGGGATGATTATCTTTTGGTTGCTGTGGATTTGCTAGGGGTGCATGGTTTGACTATCCCCTTGACAGTGATGTGTGTGTATTGTCACACAATATTGTGTATATTTGTTGTGTACTCACCAGGCTCTGGGATGTTTGTTAGTCCATATACGCTCACTGGTGGTAGGATGGCCCGCACCTTCTCCTCCCAGGGCCTGAGGTATAGTGGTTTGGCAGGAGGGCCACTGCCGGTGTGCTGGCTCAGGATGTAATCCTTCTTCAGTAGGTCCCTGACCCTCCTGCGCACATCATACCACCTGTTCTGGATGTCTTCCTTTGTGCGCAAACATGGTGATTGTGCGTTGACCCTGTCGATGATCCTCGCCCACATCTTGGTTTTCTGCGCCATGGGGGTCTGTTGGACCAATGTGCCAAACAACTGTGGCTCTACCCTCAGGATCTGACTTCCAATTCACTATCTAGGACCTTTGGATTCTTCTTTAGGGGCATGGTGATGGGTGGTGGTGGTTATTGATGTGTGTGTGTGTGCAAGTGAGGGTGTGTGAGTGTAGGTTTTGCTGGGTGTGTGTGAGGGTGCTATTTGTTGAGGTGCTAATGGTGTGTGGCTTTTGTGTTGGATGAGCTGTGTGTGTGTCTGTGTTTGCTGTCTGATGGTGTTCTGTGCTGGCAGGTCAGTGGAATTTGCAAAGGATCATGGTAGGGATTTGTGGCCTTTATGTAGGTGGAGTTGGGGGTGTGTCCTTGTTCCGATTTTTTCCCCCCCTGTATTTATTGGCTTTGTCATTGCTTGTTTGGCCCTCTTTTTTTGTATTTTTTCATTTGTAATTATTGTGCATGTAGGAGACGTTCTTCTGACCGAGTAGGACGTTGCAGTTGTCTCGTGCGCGCCTCTCCGAGTCGTTCCCGCTGTGTTTCAGCTAGGTTTCATATGCGGCGTACGCGTCGGTCGCGGAGTATTGTGTTTGTTCGGCTGGCTTTTGTATGCGTGTCGGTCGTACGGCTTGGGCTCCGTGCGAATCGGTCTGATCTTGCACGCATTGCATCGTACTGCGCGGGTCGGAGTTCGCGGGTACGTTTCGTTCGGGTTCATTCCTGGTGCGTGTCGGTCGGTTCTATTCGCGTGGTTTCCCGGCCGGATAGCTTGTTTCCGTCCGGGTCGGTCGTTCGGCTTGAGTTCCGTACGAGTCGGTCGTGATTCACATGCATTTCATCGTACTACCCGGGTCGGACGGCGCCGGTACGTGTCGGTCGGACTATATTCCCGTACCGAGTCGGTCGGTATGTTTTCCGGCCTGAATCGGAATCGGCCCCGTAGTGTTAGATACCGTACGGAATCCATCCATTATGCATTTGA
Source organism: Calotriton arnoldi (assembly GCA_963921515.1). Classification (NCBI taxonomy): domain Eukaryota; kingdom Metazoa; phylum Chordata; class Amphibia; order Caudata; family Salamandridae; genus Calotriton; species Calotriton arnoldi. The sequence goes on from CAWUFW010016894.1 coordinate 252,396, forward strand.
GCAATCAGTTTCATGTACAATAGATAATGATACTTTTATTTAGAACGCCTCATTTAGAAGTGAAGGAATCACTTGATGAAACAACATGATCTTCCATTCCAGACACTTCTGCATACGACGCTGGGTCAGCATATACCAGGCACCGGCCACAACAAGCAATAATGCCAGACAAGCCTCAGTCCGCAAAATAACTAAGGAACAGGTGTCAATAAGCAGGCCAGGGCTGTAAATAACAGATGATACATTACCCAGTATTAATGGTATAGCCGGTTAATAGGCATTGACAAGCAAGATATTCCGGGATCAGACCACCAAAAATGCGATGAGGTGTGGGCAATGGTGGAGCAGTAGGAGACGACATATGGGTTAAATTTAACATTATGCGCACGCAACTGCAGCAGCAGGAAGACAGCAATGGAGGAGCTGGTTGGTGAGTGTTAAAATGAAAAAATAAGCAAGACGTGGAAGCAATGGATGAGCTGGTGAGAACAACATGGAGAGCACAGGGATGTGATTAGAGTTGGGAAGCAGCACACTAGGGGGAAGAGCAAGAAAACACATACACTTCCATTGAGTGCTGGACAAAAAAAGCAGTTTCCTGAATGTAAACAAAGGAAGGGCACAAGTACTCTAGATAAAAGGGCGACAAAGAAGCTATGCTTCACTGGGAGGACCAATGCCAATGAATGAGAACCAAAGGGAAGACCTAGCTCCCTCTATGAGCACTGGCATTGTCCACAATAGGTCTTCAACTACAAAAGCTAGAAGCTGTCTGAGGCGAGACCTAAAAAACAACCAGCACTTAAGGAGAGCTGCTGCAACACAGTTTGGACAAAGATGGCACAAAATATGTTCCAAAAGTTAGGTTTCTTCCTTCAACGGAAATTGTAATTAAAATATATGCAAAAAGTGAAATTAAAATATTTCTGAGGGCTGCAGCAGAATTTAATTTTCAGAATTCTGTCCATCGGAGAGACTATAACCTGATAGTAAATTCAATGGGAACTGTGTAGCCTCAATTTCTCGTTACTTTGTTTTATTGCCGGTGTCAAGGGGCTGGGCTTCTAGTAGATGTGTCTGTTTATGTTATTAATATATCCATTCCGTAAAATAATTCTCTTATTTTTTTACTTTGCACAAAGGTAATCGCACAGATGCATTTTTAATCCATGTAGTTTTCTGGATATACTCAAATTATTTTCAGAAAATCATTCTTTTTTGCATTATCTCTTTTGTTATCGAATAAAAGTTTCTAGAAAAAATCTTACATAGCACCAGGGTAATTAATAATGTCACATATACTTTTCATGTCTTCTCTATCTACCACAGAGTACTAATTTAACTTTTTTAAGACAGCTATGCACGAAGAGTTGGGAGCATCCTGTAAAAGTAGAAACACTGTGAGATGTCAGTTGTGGAGAAACTGTGAGGATGAGAAACCTGAACTTAAATTCCTCTTTTGGTTCTTGACCAAGTTTTATGATCAGGGGAAACCTTAAGGCCTTAATATAACTAGTTTTTGAAGTGCCTAGAAGTATTGACTTTGTAGTCGCTTCTTGAATTATAGGTTTATTACCCGACACTACTGAGTATGTGAAAAATGTACTTAATTTTTGCCTTTCTCAAAACAACATACTCAAGGCATTCCTACTCAACCGTTCTAAGTTTATTTGTGTTTTCAATTGACACAGAAATGATGAAAAAATAATGAACTATTTAGACTTTTTTTTACACTTACTCTCTAGTGAAATTCACATGATAGGTCTTGTGATGGCTTGGCCTGTACTTTTGCTCTTAATGTTCAGCCAGGCCCTGGCTTGACCTCCTGGCTTGGCAACCTCTAAAGCTCTGTAAGCCTTTGTACTAAACCTGAGTGATGATTAAGAGATACATGAGGTAGAATCTGCGGGGCAGACGATCCCGAGAGAACAAATCCACAAATAATTCTACTGAAAGATAAAAACAGCAAGATGGACAGAATGAATGCTTTGGAGCGAAACTGCAGAGATATCTGATATGGCCCAGCTGCGGCCTGTGACACTGGATAGCACTCATCCAGGGACTATGGTGTCAGCCATAACTGGAGAATATTATAATGCGAGCAGAATGTGAGAAGGGTCTCTAAGGGCAGACAACACATCTGTTCTCATGTTGTGGTGTCAGCATGTAGAGGATTCCCTAACCAAAGTAAGCTGTGGCCTCCAGGGGCCTGCTGAGTCCAAGGACACTTGTACATTTAATTTTAGTGGTAGTCCTGTCTCTCTTCTTCAATGATGCTGGTACTCAGAAAGCGTGAACCTAGCAAGAGAGCAATACATTCCTGTGCAGGACTGTTTTGTGCTAACAAACAATTCAAGATCATTACAATTGGTGTGGAGGGATTGGGGGGAAATGGAAAGATGATTTGTTGCTTCAATGATGGGCTCGATGGCGGATGGAGCTAGGAGGATCCTTATCGCTCCTGTATCGCAAAGTGCTCTGTAAGAGATGAGTCTTTTGCTTCCTTCTAAGAGGCATGCATGAAGGGACAAGTGTGATCTGCGGAGGGAAGAACCCGTTAGCTCCCATTAGGCATCGGGCTCACATGCCCAACGTGTACCAGCCCCCCATCCAGCCAAACCCATCTTTCTCACCTCATAAGGAAGAAAATGAGCCAATCCACAGTCAGTCAGACAGTAGAAGTGCCCCACAAACCACCAAAGCATCAGGGTTATGAAACTCACCACAAACCTAAATCTCCAGCTAACCAGAGACAAGCTATATCCTTCCAGCCACAAAGAAACACAAAGAACAAGAGGCAATCCACAGCCTTCTAGGCAGCAGAAGAATTCCACAAGGCCCTTGAGCATCATGATCATGTGGCCCGCTTCATGACCTACCAGATGAATAGAGACTATTATCATCTTTCCCACACCCAAAGAGTTAATATGCTGTTAGTCAGCGTGTTGGCCCACAAGCCACACCACTAACAGGTTCCATGTGTCCCACTGTGCCCCCACCCCTCCAGCCAACTTAAGACAAGCTCAGTCCAGTTTGCAAACTGTCTTCCCTGGTGTTCCTTGACATCTCTAATGAAGGAATCAACAGTGAAAACAAGGATTGTTAGGACCAGGTAAGTGCTAATGGCCAGATACTGTGTGTCTCACACTAAGCAAAAAGTCTTAGTGTATCTTGAAGCTGTCTCCGAAAGTCCTGGCACATCTGAGAAAGGCCTGAAAGATTCCAAACTACCAGAGTTAACCTACCTTGACTTGTAATTTGATTCCCAGCACTGTCCTGGCGTCTGTTCTCAGGACAGTGCTGGGCATCAAATTACAAGTGGACTTATCAAGGTCCCAACTGGACATCATGTTTCCTGACACTAAGGGAAATAGACAGGAGTAGAGGATTGTTGTCTACACTGTCCATGACAGGGACATTTTGGAAAGATTTTTACATGTACTTTGATGTTATTACGGAGTCTGTGAGATGAACCTACTTCTCACAGGGATTTTTCATTGTCCTTGAGCCTTGAAAAAGTCCGGGGGGACGAAACACGTGTCGGCTGCAGTGTTTTGGATTTCTATACCTGTGACTGTCATTGTGAAGTAAAAGAAGAACATAAACTTCAGTGGATTGGATTGATTTATTACTAACAATCGATTTACTCAAGACGAGCTCGACTCTCAAAATACACGGACCAGTGTGTGCTTGCTTGCTTGCTTTTTTGCTCTGTATATTGCAAACGTACCCTGTTGGGTCTGTTTTACTAGCACCTATGGTGACTGGGTGCTTAGCATGATAGCACCACCTTAATTTTTTCTATTCATATGCTTTGTACTTCATATTGGACACCTATAACTTGTAATAGATGTGCAGTCACTCAGGCCTAGTCACCAAAGCTATCTAGTTTTGTCTCTGTCCTAACACCATAGACTGACATCTGATTCTAAAACTAGATGTGGGCATATAGGGAAGATAGCTCGTCCATTCTAAGCCTCCATGTGACTTAGCCACCATTCTAGTTCTTGCTTTGACTCTCCGCATATGAGAATAAGACAGATCCCTCTTTAGATATTTTATTTTCAACCTTTACAAGGCCCTATAATAGAGTGGTCCTGGAATTACTGCCTAGATTTAGAAAAGTAGGAGACCTACCACCTGTGCTAGATGCTAAAAAAACTAAAAAATCCATCTTCCTTTATGGTACTAGGTCTGATTTTTTCATGTTTATAACGAACCCAAGCTCTTAGAGTAGGTCCCCTGCCTCCTGCACCTGTGCCACCAGAATCCCTTTTCCTGATCCAGGAAGATTATATTGTCCATATAAGCCACCATCCTTAGAGCTCCGAATCTGAGAAATGCCACCATGGGTTTTAACAACTTCGTGAGGCATGAAGGAGCTGAGGAAAGACCAAAAGGTAGGAACCGAACGTGTACACCTGCCCCTGCCACAAAAATTTGAGAACTTCCCTGTGACCCTAAAAAATGGAAACAGTCAGGTATGCATCCTTTATGTCCAACCTCATGATCCAATCTCCTGGAAGCAAACTATATCTTAGGCAAACTACAGTTTCCATTTTGAAATGTCTGTAGACCACAGACTGGTTGAGATCTCTCAGATATATCACATGTTCTACTTTTGAACCAAGAATACATTGCTGATAAAACTCTCCTGGTGCCTGTGACATGCCACTATAGCTCCCTTGCAGATGAGATTTCTCATCTCCGTAGATATTAAATCCACCTTCCCTTGGGAGTACTGCATCGGAAACGAAATCCTGCCTTGAAAAGAAGGAACATAGAAATCTATTGGGAACTGACTTACTTACAAATGTCCACAACACCCATGGGTCTTGGTTAATAAGTTTCCGTTCCTGTACAAAAATGGCTAACGTGAATTCTTACCTTGGTTTCCCCCTCCCCTTGCTTATCCTCCATATGAGCCAATGGCCCTTCCTTCCTTCTCTGCAGGAAGAACAAAGGCCTGGAGAAACCGAGCTGGCGGTTGTAGTGGGCTCTGAAGAAGTTTGCTGGGCTGGCAAAATGACCCCTAAACCCGCTAGCCCTGGGGAAACCCAAACACTTTCATCAGCCATGTATATGCCTTCGCCAGTGAAGAAAAAGCCTGAATATGTTTACCAATGTCCTTAATATCTCCTAACAGAGACTCTTGCACTAAACATCCAACTTCAGAGGCAATTTACAAAACAAACGCTGCGTAAACACGATAATTTAATTCACGTGTTCGGCTCTCGGAGAGACACGAAACCAACGCAGTGGAAGGTGTTCGTTTCCGCACGTGCGTCCCGCAGAAATTCAACAATTGCTTCTCCCGCCCAGCCGGGGCTCCAGCAATAAATCAATATGACGGTGCAGACGGGACCCTTCCTGCTGCAATGAATAAACCTGTACAGAAACCAACTCCGTGCCGCAGGCGTCAACTGAGTCTGTTGCATTAAGAACTCCGAAAATACGAACACTTTTCCCATGCTTGAAATGAACACTTTGCCTACTGCATGTTCACACAAACTTATCCTACCAGCAAGAAAAGAGCCTGGGGTCATGGTGCCTGGCCCTTATATAAGGGAGACTTAACTTATTATTTTAATTGCCATTTCGTATGCAAGAATTGACTAATGGGATATGTGGTTCTTGAAAGTGCAGTGAAATAAACAGTAGAAAAGAGACTGTAATATAAGCCCCTGTCATGTAATAAATTAAGGCTTGAATTTATTATCTGTTGCAAAGGCCCTCAGGTAGCACAAAACAGCGCAGTCAGGAGCGGTGATCAGCTTTGTGCACAAAATTATTTCCCTCTGAAAGTTGACGAAAATTTGACTAGAGCACTAAATAACTTAGCTCGCAGAGTTCCAGCTGTCCTGTAATAATAATAATAATACAGACACTTATAGAGCGCGACAGCTACCTCAAACAGAGGTGTCCCGGCGCTAATGCGATCAGTAGTGCGTGGATGGCAACCCAGATGGCAAAACCCCCGGCCCAATTATTCTGCCCTAAAGAGCCAGGTCTTAACCTGTTTCCTAAAAAGTGGTTCTGTATCAATGTTGCGGAGATCACTTGGCAGGGAGTTCCATAGTTTTGTCGCCCCGACTGAGAAGGATCTTCCCCCTAAGCGAGCCTTCATAAAGCGAGGTGTACCGAGAAGCTTTTGCGAGTTAGATCTTAAGGATCTAGACTGCTTGTAACTGCGTAGTCTTTGTTTTAGGTAGCTGGGGCATTTACCATGTGTAGCTCGGAATGCAAGCGTCAAGGCCTTGAACTTGATTCTCTTGGCCACTGGTAACCAGTGGAGCTCCATTAAATGCGGAGAGACATGTTCGCGGAAAGGGACCCGTCTAATCAGTCTCGCAGCCGCATTTTGTACCATCTGAAGACGCTGAATTAGGTGCTTTGGTAGGCCAAGATACAGGCAATTCGCATAGTCCAATATGGATGTTACTACGGCGTGGACTATGGTTTTTCGGCATTCTTCTTGCATCAGATGCAAGAATTTCTTCAAGTTTCTCAGTTTACAGAAACAGGTAGCTGAAACCTGCAGTATCTGTGCCGAAAATGAAAGATCGGCCTCCCATTTCACACCCAGATTTTTTACGCAGTCTGCAGGGGAGGGGGGAGGTCCCATTTCCAGTGGCCACCATAGAGCTGGTGCTGGGGGTGGCTCATTCCCGAAGGACATCACCTCCATCTTTCCTGCGTTGAGCTTAAGTTTATTATTGTTCATCCACAACGCTATATCTCTCAGGCAGCCCTTGAAACTCTTAAAGGAATCCTCAGTCTGCTCTTTAAAAGTGAAGACCAGCTGGGTGTCATCATGTAGCTATGCAAAGGGGCGGAACAGGGCAGCTATAGCACAAACTCCTACACATTTTTATGCAAAGCCAGGTCTGTTAAAATAGGGTGACCTGACTTTGTGTGGCATCCTTGCCACCACTAAGGGAATATGTTTTTCCATGGCACTACAGTGTAAAAAAAAAATTTGGTTTTCATTTGCGGTTTGGATAATGGTAAAACTACCGCATTTTGGTAGATTGAAAATACCGTAACTTTATTGACATTTAAAACCGCTGAAAACACACTTTCTCTTATGACGAAAGTAACCATGGACCCAAACATCAGCTGTGAATGTAATTTGAGAGAGTATTTCTTCTACCTCTATATAAAGCACGCACTTTTGTGAGTAAATGCAGAAGGCGACTATATCTGATTGAGAAAGGCTGCTTAAGCCGAAACGCATCTCAGAAGTATTTGGTCGCAGTGTGGCCTGAGAAATAAAGAAGCAAAGGTTTTTACACAGTCTGCGAGTGCGGTCTCTCTTTTTATGGAAGGAGTGTTGGGTAATATTAAAAGGTGCTAGCGGTGGCACCTTTAACTGCACCAACTGCGGTTTGGATGCTGTCAGCGCAACCGCGCTTCTGAATATATATATATATATATATATATATATATATATATATATATATATATATATTCACTGAAAAAACCATAGGTTTTAGGGACAGTTATAGTTAGTTGGACATTGCACTCGTACAAAACCCGTGAAATTCCCCCGTTATAGTTAGTTCAGCTAACTATAACTCGCGCCCCCGCAATGCACTGCTGATGACGTCACATATTACATCACTCATGACATGGTCAGTGACATCACTGATGACATCACTGATGACATCACTGATGACATCATCTAGTGACTGTGTGTTTCTGTAAAGTTTAAATATGTTTAATATATATAGGGAAAGGCGTATTGAAGAATGAGTGGGTGTATAATTGTCTGAATGGATGATTTAGTAGGTGCGTGACTGACTCTATAAGTGAGTGATTAAACGTATCTTACTGAATGCATGGGTTAGTGACTAAACTGTGTGAATGTCTGTATCCGTCTGTCTGTTGGTGTGTATGCAGCTGCATGGCTTTCTGAATAGCTACATGAGTGTCTACATGGGTTATTGATTGGTTGTGTGAGTATCTGTATGGGTGCCTGAGTGTTTGTGTGGGTGGGGTGTGTGTGACTCTGTGCATAGATGTGTGAGTGGGTGGTTCACTGGGTGCATGGTTTCAAGAGTGCATCTGTGATGGACTGTATGGGTGGGTGAGTGTGTGTATGGGTGTGTTAGTGAGTGAATGTATATCTCAGTGGTACATGTGTGAGTAACTACATATGTGAAAGGCAGTATATATGTGTGTTGGAGTATATAAATGGCTATAAGTGAGAGTGTGTGATTGTGAGAGTGGCTGTATGGATGAGTGTGTACTTTTATCACTGATTGTATAAGAGCGTAAGAATGTGCTAGTATTTGTATGAGTAAGTGAGCTGGTGTGTGTATAACTGTATAGGTGAGTAAATGGCAGTGTGATTAATTATTTGCATGACTGACTAGGTGTGTGAGTACCTCTATGGATCAGTGGCGGTGTGTGAGTGTCTATGTAGGTGTATGAGTGCATATAATAGTCCTGTACTGAGTGACCGTAAGTATGAGTGACTGTACGGGTGAGTGAGTGGATGTGTGTGTAGACCTAAGAATCAGTGAGTGTGTATGTAGTTATTGGTGTTGGAGTGTCTATGGTTTTGAGAATGGCAGTCTGTAATTTAGAGTGGGTGTATCAAAAGTTATATTAGGGTGTGAGAAGATGCATCAAATTATCACATGGATGATGTCATCAGTGGTCATCAGTGATGTCATTTGAGATGTCATGAGTGATGTCATCAGTGATGTCACTGACCATGTCATGAGTGATGTAATATGTGACGTCATCAGCAGTGCATTGCGGGGGCGGGAGTTATAGTTAGCTGAACTAACTATAACGGGGGAATTTCACGGGTTTTGTACGAGTGCAATGTCCAACTAACTATAATTGTCCCTAAAACCTATGGTTTTTTCAGTGAATTTCTAAGGTTTTTTAAATGCTAATTTCTAACTATAACGTGCCTGAAACCTATGGTTTTTTCAGTGAATTTCAAAGGTTTTTTAAATGCTAATTTCTAACTATAACGTGCCTGAAACCTATGGTTTTTTCAGTGAATTTCAAGGTTTTTCAAATGCTAGTTTGTAACTATGCCTACAGAAGTAGGACATGTGAAGAAAGAAGAAAAACGCACAGAAAGAAGCAAAAGAAATGTCGAAAGAAACAGAAGTCCACAAAGACGAAGAAAAATCCAGGAAGAAGCAAGACATGTGCAGAAAGAACCAACAGAGGAGCAGAAAGAGGCCTTGTTGCAAAATCATCCTGTGCCCACACCTTTTCCAGACGGGTACTGGTGGTAACTGACTCTGACTAACCAGGCCTAGAGCCAGTGCTATGGTAAAAGACACTTAGAATACAGTTAAAACACCTACATACACTAGGGAACACTATGTGTTGGGGTACCCCTGTGATTAGCATGACCTCCTCTGTAAGGCCCTAGTACATAATAGGGCAGGGGGATTAAAACTTCCTCTTAAAACGCGCCCGGGGCACGTTTGCACAGTGGTGAAGGGAGGGGGGGGCCTGAGGTGACATGTGTGCAAACAAGCCCTGTGGCTGTTTTAAGTTGGGAGATTAAGTCCCGTTGAATCCTGAGGGTCCCTGGGGTCCAACTAGCCCACTAGGTACCTCCAGTAAGCGCCACAGACCTGCGTTGCACAGAGGTGTAAAAAGGGGCATGGCCTGGACCACCTCTCTGCAACGCAGCCCTGTGGCGTGCACTGGAGGTACCTGGTGGGCTAGTTGGCTCCCAGGGTCCCTCAGGATTCAAGGGGAATTAATTCCCCAACTTAAAACGCGCCACAGGGCGTGTTTGCACACATGTCACCTGAGGCCCCGCCCCTCCCTTCACCACTGTGCAACGCGCCTGTGGCGCGACTTGAGCTGGGGTATTAGGTCACCTTGAATCCTGAGGGTCCCTGGGGCCCAACTAGCCCACCAGGTACTTTCAGTAAGCGCCACAGGCCTGCGTTGCAGAGAGGTGGTCAGAGGCCACGCCCCTTTTTACACCTCTCTGCAACGCAGCTCTGTGGCGCTTAATGAAGGTAGCTGGTGGGCTAGTTGCACCCCAGGGACCCTCAGGATTCAAGGGGAGTTAATCCCCCAACTTAAAACGTGCCACAGGGCGTGTTTGCACACATGTCACCTCAGGCCCCGCCCCCTCCCTTCACCACTGTGCAAACGTGCCCCGTGGCGCGTTTTAAGTCGGGGGATTAACTCCCCTTGAATCCAGAGGGTCCCTGGGGTGCAACTAGCCCACCAGCTACCTCCATTAAGCGCCACAGAGCTGCGTTGCAGAGAGGTGTAAAAGGGGCGTGGCCTCAGAACACCTCTCTGCAATGCAGCCCCTGGCGCATACTGGAGGTTCCTGGTGGGCTAGTTGGCCCCCAGGGACCCCCAGTATTCAAGGGGAATTCGTTCCCCATCTGCAAACGCGCCAGGGGGCGCGTTTGCAGAGTGGTAAAGGAAGGGGGCGGGGCCTGCGGCACGATCGTTTTTTGTTGTTTTTTTTTCGAAGGGGGGGCTGTGTGGCCCCCCTTCCTTTTTCCTTTTTTTGGGCCCTGGGGACCCCATCCCCCAGGGCCTTACCCTTTTTTTTCTAAAGTAAATGGGAAGGGGGCCGCGTGGCCCCCCTCCCGTGGCCGCTTCCGGGCCCGGGGACCCCATCCCCCGGGGCATGGCCACACTTTTTTTTATTTTTTTAAGGAGGGGGGCTGCGTGGCCCCCCTCCTCAGGCCTCCTTTTGCCCCGGGGACCCCATCCCCCGGGACAGGCCTTTTTTTTAAAAAGAATTTTGGGGAGGGGGGCCACTACTTGCCCCGAGGACCCCATCCCCCGGGGCTGGCCCTCTCCGTTGGGGACCGTGGGGGGGTCCCCAATCCCCCCACGGGGGGATTTAATTTTCTTTAATTTTCTTTAATTTTCTTAGTGCCCCGGGGAGGTGGCGGTCCCCGGGGCGTGTGGGGGGGCTCAAGCCCCCCCCCCCACACAGGTCATTTCATTTTTTTTTAAAAAAGCCCCGGGGGTGGCGGTCCCCGGGGCTGCGGGAGGGCCGAGTGCCCTCCCGCACCATTTTAAAATCAAAGCCCCGGGGGTGGCGGTCCCTGGGTTTGGGGGCCTTAGAGGCCCCCAACATGATTAATTATCCCCCGCATGCCCTCGGGACTTGGCCCACCCGGGGGCCAAATAGCAACGAAGCGCGGGAGACCGCGCTTCGTTTTTTTTTTTCACGGCGGGATCCGCGCATCCTAAACGCATCCCGCCGATTTAAAAAAAAATAATAATAATTTTGTGGGACCCCCTGAGCAGGCCTAGGGGGTCAGGGTGTTTCTACCCTGCCCCCTTTTTGCGTTTTGCGCGTTAGTTTTTCTCTTTTCTTGTGCCTCGGTTCTACCGAGGCACAAAATGGCTGCCAACACTTCCTGGTTTGGAGTGTTGACAGCCAATTAGCATACAGCTCGTGATCGGGAGGGTGCGCGGACCCTCCGCGGCCATAGATATATATGTGACTTTACTTTTGATTTTCTCAGGAACTACTGAACGGATTTACACCATTTAACCAAAAGGCACGCCTCTGAACCAAGGGCTACCTTTTTGCCAAATTTGGTGTAATTCCGTTCAGCAGTTCGGGCTGTAGCTGCGACTAAAGGTTCCTATGGAAAATTGCATGGGGAAAACACGTTTTGGGACCCCCTTTTTCTCAGCCCCCACTTGACGAATCACCCCGAGACTTTCAGGATAGGAGCGGACCGGAGCGCCCCACGAGTTTTGAAAATTTCGTGAAGATTCGTCAACCGGCGCCAAAGTTATTGGGAATAGAATGTTGCGGATTTCCTATGGAAAATAGGTCCTAACTATAACTATCTACTGGCGACCGCCAGTAGATAATATATATATATATATATATATATATATATATATATATATATATATATATATATATATATATATATATATATTTATATATATATTTATATATCTATATATATATATATATGATGTGTAAGTAACACAAAATTACACATTTCAAGAAGCTTACCCATGGATGGTTGTCCTTGCTTTAAAATTGCTTTAACAGTGCTTTAAATGGAAATATAGATGTACAGGTGCTCACTATCCAGAGTACTGTCTGCGCTCAAAATTAGTGAGTATTGAAAATATTTCACCATTGCTGCGTCTTCCCCTTCCACATGAAAGAAGTGCAGGTACTCAGTCAGTACCTTACATTGCCAGCTCGATTAAAGCATTGACTGTAGGGTTTGCCTCAAATACAAATCACAAGGACGTCACTGCTGTACCATAATGCCTAGCTTTGAGCAACAATGTCCATCTTTAGCAATGAAATGATTGGCCCGCAACTCTTGCTCACCCTAGCATTGCAAACCTTTTTCCAATCTGTGAAGGTCAGCGCTGCTGCTTTTCATGCAGCGCCAGGAAGGTCAGCGCTGCTGCTTTTCATGCAGCACTGACTGAATGTTAGTAAACCGGGTCCAATTGAGCTATCAGCTTCTGAGAACCTACTGCTTGTGGAGTCAGACTGTCCGCATTGTGACTGCTGTCCTTTGCACTTGAGGAGATGTTGAAAAAAAGGTGAACCTCTGCTCCAGGGTTTAACAGGGGATAGTCCAACTAGTTATACTCTTGAGTTTCCCGTTTCACTAAAAACTTGGCTTATTTTCTTGGGTGAGCTTTGGCACTGTGAGTTCACAGGTATTGCCCAGTGCCACCCTGTGACCTAGGAGAGCAATGCACCGTATTTTGATGGTGTTTTGTTTTTGCGCGGTTGTTGACCAACAGTTTGGAGCCAATAATGTGCTTTCTGTGAATCAGAAGCCATCTTGCTTGTTTGTCTGTCTTGAAAGATGTTCTGGTTATTTTACTGTGCGTTCCTGGGTTCCTGCTCTTTGCGCAAGCACTGGGAGGATGCTCCAATACCTTTTCAGCTGTGACTTGAACAATTCTAGGGCTGTTGTGCATTTTGTTCTCAACGTTTGCTTTTGAATTGGCACCAGAATATTAACTTTGTCTATTCTTGTCTAAATTGTCATTCCACGGATGGCAGCTCAGCTACCACAAAACACACTGAAATGAAGATAAAAAGCTGAAGGGCACCTCGAGGCGGGTGGTACAGACAAAAAAAGGAAGTTTTTTAATTTATTAAAGGAATACACAGGCCCTACAACAAAAAACCTCGTCCCCAAAGCCTTGCGAAATATTTAGCATTAATCCTCTTTCTAATACCTACTCACAATCATGCCTTGCACCACACCGTACAACTTACCCCACCCTTGATGGCCTCGTGACACCCTCCCTAGATCTAATTCCTTTGCAGAATTACTCAGATCTCACTGCTCTCCTCCATTCATCGTGTATCTCATAGCCTTCCTCACGCCTCATAACCTCGTTTTCTCACTTGACCTTGCTCTCAATTTCAGGTCAAACAACCACCCTGCTGCCCACCCATGAACAGGCAAACCACCCAGTGGCATAGCAAAGGTGCCTTGGGTCATAATCCAAGGAAGGAAAATAGGCCCCGCATTCCATGGGTTGGTAGTAGAAAACATCTATAATTATGGTGTATTGAGCCCCTAACACCGATAGGCTCATGCACCACTGCACCTACTGTATCTTTGATAGCTCCACACTTGAAATCCCCTTCTTCCCTTTCTCTTCAATTTAGCATGAACACTCTCACAGACAACTATATTCCTTTCTGGTGATCTTAAAAGCGGCAGAAAGAAGGGCTGAATTTATAAATGCTAAAAGTATTTTTCAGTTTGGGAAATAGTAGGTGGACACAATCGTTTCAGAAAACAACTCAATTACAAGCCCTTATTTTCTTCTTCGATGGCAACTCTGCCTCTACTGGTGCAATGCACCAATACAAGAGAAAAAAGGCCAGAAAATACAATAGTGTGGAATAGTTTCATGCCACTCTGATGACCGTCCACCAGAACACTCTCTGAGATTTCAGAAAATGCCATAGCCTGTCTCTACTCCGCTGCATCCATAAACATTGTCATTTGCCACTGACTCTGTGTCTCCAGCAGGCAGAACGACACCCGAAAAACTATTCCATAAATGTGCTCCACACACCAGGTCGTCTCACACAATCATTGTTACCCTCATTCTGTCTTGCGGCTTTTATGCTTCTTTCTTACAACCAACTGTGCACTGTGAAAACAGTGGTCCAGGCACCAAGGCCCAGAACATGCAGTTCAGATGTCCGAGCAGTGTTGTTTTCACAGATACGGCCTAGTTCACTAAACTCTTCTCCCAAGGCATCTGGGCACCACCCAGCTGAATCAAAGTCAGTGCTGGTGAGGGCATGAGTAGTCACAGATCCATCATTCTTCTCTGAGACCAGTAGTGTTCTTATGACAGGTCCATGAATTGTTGCAGCAGTGTCTCACACTCCTGGGCACTCCTGCTCTTCCTACAGGCAGCTACACCTCCAAGTAAAGCAGCAGTTTCCTAGCTCTCCTTCCAAAAAACAGGTATGTAGTAAATATTACAATCAACACGTGTGACACAGAGCGTCCCATCGATTGTTTTATCTGCAAAATCCACTCTTGGATTTGCAGTTGGAGCAAAGAGAAGTCATCTGCGTATACCAGCAAAGTCCTCTCTTTTTCCATGATACATGGTGCATCTAAACAAACTCTCCTTCATCATCTTGGGAACTATGGGCTACGGTATGCAGTTTGGGCACTTGTGGAAAACTCTACATGTTTGCCTTTTACCCAAGCCTTTATTAAAAAATTAGAATGCCCTTTTGATGCTGAACAATAGCCCTTCCTCTTCCCTGGGTGTGGAGTAGCACAAACAGCCTGTAAGGCATTATCCAACCCTGCTGTCAGTTTGCTGGGAGCAGTGGTCGAAGTGGAAGGGATCTTTGGGGCATGATGTGTGAATACTTTTTGAAAAGCAGTTCTCCTACTTTTTGTGAAAAGACGGGCATCCCGGGACAGTTAATTCCGACAGATTAAATGCTTCAACTGAAGTGTAAGGCAGGGAGTTTTCTGTGCTGTGAAACTGAGGGATGAACAGGCACCTAAGCAAGCCATCTTGCCTGGGTGCCTGTTTCCCTGAAAGAAATGTAAATGTGTGCGACTGGTCAATCTGCAAATCTAAAGGGGCTCTGAAGCCGGTATTGGCTTTAATTGATGGAATCACTTGAACTTCATGATGACTCACATTTATTATTTTTGGGAGGTATTGTAAGGGAGCTAACAGTTTAGCTGTGAAGTGTGCTTTTAAAAGACAGTTATACAAACAATTTGGACTATGTACACTCTGGGTATTTCTAAAATCTATATTTTGGAAGCACTTTTTTATCTTAAACCTATTTGTGCATTTTATGGCAGCCTAAGTTATACTGTGAGTAATGCAAGTTTAAAATAATGACTTCCATGTTCACAGTGCTTTCTATCACAGACTGGGACCTTGTAGCACTAAACATACACAAACTCCTATTCTCCACTGCACCAAGCAGGATTCAATTCTGCATTTACAATTTGTAAGTTTTTTAATGGCCGTTGAGATGCATATTGTTGTTAACATTTTTAACAGAAAGTGTTTTCATTTTTCATTTATAGTTTCATTTTTTATATTTTGTATGTACTAAAAATACTGTAAATAAATTATTTTGCATTTTAACAACATTTGTGATATACATTTCCATTTTTATATAATATATTTTCAATATTCTTTGCATCTATTCACACTTTTAGTATATTCTGTACATTTTATAGCAAAAAATACATTATTTGCATTTGTTTGTTACATTGGTTTGCATAGTAAGACAGTCTTTTTTAATTTCCACTATTTCACCATATTTTTATAATTTGCATTATTTTGTAGTCTGTTTTATGGTTTTTGGATGCCAGCGGCTCTGCAGGTTAGTGGGTCCTTGATGCTATTTTCAGATGAAGGTAAGTTGAATTTTAATCTATTTTCTTGACTCAGTATTTCTTGGGTGTGGAATATTGTTAGTTAAGTTACTATTTGTATGCTTACATGTTTTTTAGGTTATAGTTAGTGTGGGTATTTCTTGTAGTTGTAAATGCACCCACTAGACCTAAATCCGATTTACTGTGTATGTATTTTTAATGTTAGATGCTATATTGTTACTATTTCAAGGTATTTTGATTGGTTTGTTACTGATTAAGTGGGATATGTTTGCTTGCAGGGTGGGGTTTTCTGTGTTTTCTTTTACAAGTTTTTTTTACTAGAAGTTGAGAATCTATTTCTGGATGGTGTGTGCATTTTTATTTTTTATTACAAGGAAAAATAGTTTGGCTTTTTTTTAGCAACAATTTATTTTATTTTCCCTTGTTATTTTGTGGTTTTCCTTGAGAATCTTTTGTATTTTTAATATTTTGGGGGTTTTGGATGGCTTCCCTCGATTTTCTAGTCATACTGAATGGATTATATGTTTTATTTGTATTGTTACATTCTTATGGGCTACATTCTTTACACATTTTTTGATGCATTATATTTTGTTGTAGATGTATTGTCTATAAAGGACTTCAGTCAAAATCGTGAGCACTTCTAGTTTTTAATTTATTTGTTGGGTGAAATTTTAATTGTGTTGTGTTTGCTAATATTTTGCTATTTTGTAATTATGTGTAATGTTTTGTGTTATACTATAGACAATTGTTCATTTTTGTGTACATTTTATTGTATTCATTTGTTTTATTTGGAGGAAGGTTTTATAAGTATAAGTACTGTCTTTTTTAATATTCTGAATTTGTGTTCCTTTGGGTTTTTTTTTATTCAGAATGAAAAAAATTGTTAATAATGTATTATTGATAAAATTGAATGAGTTTGTGTTGTGTAATTTATTCCTATTTTAGTTTGATTTATTTAACGGTGTTCTTTATAGTAGTGTTCTTACTATTGTTTCAAGGTGTGGTAGGCCTTTGTTGTTAATAAATTGTCACAAATTATAGAATTTGGTGCATTAGTTTAATTTGGATATTTTTGATTTTAGTTCTCTAAGGGATTGGTAGTCTTAGTTCTTGGTAGCTTTGTTATTTTTTGAGTATTGATAGAAATGATTATTTTTTTTGATTAGTGTTAAGAATTTGTTATAGGTTGCACTTTGCTTGTTTGACAGCAGTGTATTTGTAATAGTATTGCCCATGGATAGTATATTTTTGTGTAAACAGTGGTGGGCACAATTTAAATGTGCGGTTCTTTATCCTTGTGTTGCACTGTGTTAGGTTTAGTAAATTATTGTAAGTTGCATAGACAATGATTTGTTTTTCGTTATTTTCATTGTCATGCACTAAGACATTTTGGAGGATTTCTATTTCATCATATGTTCTGAGTACTCTTGATGTTTCTCTAGTAATTCTCCTTATTCTACTTATTGGTCTTTTTATGTTTGTATGACAGGGAGTTGCCCAGTGGCTTCTTTAGGAACTTGGAGAATTATATTTTTTAGTGTATTTCTTGTTGGGCTCATGTGAGCTCATGCTCACTTCCTTAAGTCCTGCAGGACATTCCTAATGGGAATTCCAATGGCATTTGGTGCCCTTACACTTTCAACAATATCTTCTTGGTAGTGGCTCTGCCACAGCGAGCATTGGAATAATATTTAATGGATTTCCAAAGCTTCCTTTCACTAAAATGACTTTCTTTGCTATAAGTGTATTGCTATAACTTAATAGTAGTTTCCCCTTTTGTGATTTGATGTATTTTGCAGTTTCTGACATTATATTTGTATTTTTACAACATGTTTTACATTATGTACTTACATTTTTGCCTTTTCTTCGGTTTTTCGGGTAGGGTGTGTTTGTGTTATCTGGAGGGCTGTCCTTTTTCTTTTTTTATTATTCTTTTTCTAATCTTACTGTTGAGAAAGACCAATGTTTTAGTTATTGTTATCTATTTCATTTTGTTGTTTTTTGTACCTATTACTAAATGGAAAAAAAATGTTTGGTATTACAAACTTTTAGTGGTTAACTTACCATGCTTATTCTTAAAATACTTACTTTTCCTTTTGTCTTTCTTCGAGTTTAATTTTATAATAGTTTCATGGCTCAGTTTTCCTTGTGCTTTGTTTGGTGTCATTTTTTGACAGTTTTGGCACCTGTGTTTTGGAGTTTGAAGTTTAAAATAATTGTTATTCATTTGTGCGTGTATTCAAATATTTCATTTCTTTTTGTAGTTATGGTTAAGCTATGCTATAATTCAGTACATAGGGCCCGATTAGGAAATCGGACCGACCGACTAGCCATCGGCGGTCCCGTCATAGGGATTACGGTGCGACTTCCTGCAAGGCGGTCGCACCGTGTATTCTTTGCATTGTTGCAGGTGCTGCTGGCTGCAGCACCCGCCGCAATGCAAAAAATGCACCCTGTACATATCCCTGCACTACATGGCAGGCACCATGCGGTGCCTGCCACATGGTATAGGGATATGTAGGGGGGCACCATAGGTGCCCCCCAATGCCCACAACGGAGGGCCATGGGGGAAAAGGAGCCAGCTACGGGCCCAAAGTCCCTTTCCGCCTGCCTGTTCATGGCAGGTTAACCGCCATGAACAGGCGGGCGGAAAGGGACATCGTAATCCCTACGGCGATGCCAGGTAGGCACCGCCCCATTGTAGGGAATACGGCCCCTTCTGCCGCACCGACGGGCTCAAGGAGCCCGTCGGATGCGTGGCAGTCAGTCTTTCCGACCGCCACCCATCCGCCATCCATTGAAATATGGCGGGCGGATATGATGGGTCTGATGGCCGCGGAACCGTTGGTGGCGGTCCCACCGTCATCCTAATCGGGCCCTTAGTTTGTAAATGTAGGGGCTTTCTTTTTGGAGAGTGTTGCTTCTTTTAATGTTGTAGCTTCAGTCGGGCAGTGACGCTTGGCCCTGTAGGGTAAAGGCCGGTGCCTTGGTCAACAGATTCTGAAGTACTGTATTCAACAGGCCTTATGTTTAATTGTTTGCAAATGGGTGACCGCTTGACACCCGCTTGTATGAAAATCATTAAAGAGATGGGAAAAAAATGGTAGTGCCTTGATCAAAGTTTGTTGTGGCAGTTCTGCCATATGACCTCTGTTTGCCTTAAATTGATCACGCCAGCTGTAAATATTTTGCATGATTGTGGTTCATTTTGTAGTTAATCTATCATTGGTTGCCATCCTGATCTTTGTCATATATACTATGGGTGTATTTAGAATTTGGCAGATGGGTACTCTGTCACAAACATGGCAGATATTTCATTTGTCATATTACAAGTGTCATGGGATATAATGCACTCGTAACAAGATGGTTGGCATATCCATCACATTTGTGGTGGAGTGGCCCATCTGATAAACTCTAAATCTGGCCCTATATCTCTTAGATACAGCATTGGAGAGTATTTTGTAATATTGCCTTTGCTTCCACTGCAGCTAAATGGTTTTGAGTAAGATCCTTCACAATAATCTCCCCATCAGCTATTGTGATGGGGACACTCCATGCCAGAGTACTAAGATCAACTCAGGAGTCTAAGTGAGAATTTCTGGCACTGTTGAGTGACTTCTTGCCCCCGTCTTTCGCTGTTGTTGTTATTCTTTCAGCCTGAACGCTTGACTCAGACTTCCCCACATATTCACAAAAGTCTGCATTACTCTAATTGACAGCGTTACATTGTTGTAATCGATTGTTATCGTGTTTCCCTTTTGGATAATATAGATGTAGGTTTTGGAGTTAGTGTATGACATTTTTGTTTTATTTTCTCAGCAGAAGCAATTTCTAATTAGACCAGAAAAATCTACTGGATTTGTATTCTGTAAAAACATTGGGGGGGGGGACACCACCAGATACGCTCCATGTAGTTGGGCAGGTGTGTCGCACTTGGGAAATGATGGTCAAGAGGGTGTTACGGTGTGCACCATATGCACGAGACATGCCAATCTGGGACTTAGATCCATTCGCAAAGATTGCAGAGGTGATGTCATTACAAAAATGGAGGGAGGGCAGATGTGATGTGCTTGGTGACATATACTTTGGGGGGCAATTCATAACTCAAGATGATGCATTCGATTCCTTTGCATTAGATAGGGGGCAATGTCTACAACATATGAAGTTATCCGCGACAGCCAGGGAACTTTGGAACCGGAACCCTCACATACGTTGATGTCACGTCTGTCCCTTGTAGGTGGGTGCAGACTGATCTCCCATATGTACCGAGCACTTCGAGAAGACTTGCCTGAACTGATACCAAATGCATGTGCTAAGCGGGAGAGAGTTTTAGGGGAACCCCCATCGGCTCAACAATCATGCTGGGGTACAAACAGTTAGCTTGAATGCAAGATTTAAATTAATTCAATACAACTTTATCCACCAGGCCTACCTTTCACCAAAAACACTGCACTATATTTATGAGCACAGACCAGTTAGGTGCAGTAGGTGCGAAAGGCCTGCAGCGGACTTTATACATGTGGTGTGGAGCTGCCCGTCTCTGGCACCGTACTGGTCGAGGATGGTGGAGGGTCTCAATGCGGCACGGGGTGGGATCTACAGCTTAGTCCACAATCGACACTGCTGGGCTTGATGCCACCCCCTGAAAATAAGAACTGAGTAGAAGATTCCTTTTATTGAGTCTCTTACATGCTAAATGCTGCATTGCCTTACGGTCGTTGGTTGCTGCTCCCCCCATACTCAGACTGGCTCTGGGATGTATCGGAATGGGCTGTAGCGGAAGAAGTACAGCTGAAGCATGTAAGACGTGATGAGAAAGTGTAAGATGATGTGGCCGCATGAGCGGCAATGTTGGCAAACTTTCGGAATGACCAGGAGAATGATGAGGATGCCAGAGCACCGCCGGGTGTGGGTGCAGTGTTGCAGCCTTAAAGTGCACTAGAGTATAGCCCGCTGGAATAAGGGAATAGGGGTGCCATGGCCTGATCCTGATATTGTATGAGGGAGTGGTGGGAGAATGAGTAGCCGATGGGGCCCCAGAGGCATTGTACTCCTTATGTTGTGGAAACCAAGGACTCGGCCTGTGGCCTTGGGGAAATGTCGAAAGCACAGCAGTATCCAGGGTGTACAAACAACACTAAAGAATGAACGTTATCCCATCTGTGAGGGGGGAGGGAGTTGGGGAATGTTTTTACTGTCACATTATTGCGCTTAATTGGTGTATATGAACTTGCGAAGATTTATGTTGTTCTGTCTTTTCCTTGTGAAAACCAATAAGAATATATTTAAAAAACATAAGTAAATGAGGCTCACATCTCATTTTGTTTATCTAGAAGACTTTTATCGGTGCCTGAGATCAGGAAAAAGGCTGCAGACTACATAATTTCCTGAAACAGATAGACTGTCCACTCCTCTTCCTTCTACACATATGGTGTTATTTCATACTATGCAAATTAACTTGAAAGAGTTCAATTACATATTTTCTAGTCACACTGCTCAGACATTTTATGAAAATATACTGCAGAAGGAGGACATTTTTATGAACCATCCTTATCAATAAAAAGGCACAAACATTAAACATGCATATTTATTAAACATATCCATAATTAGATGGTTATTGGTCGTGTTGGTACTGCCATTGGCAGTGCTGCCAGGGTCAATGGGTGGTGCAAGATGAAGTGGCCCCTTAGAAGGGCCCTGGCAGTTACCTTTTAACAAATTAAGCTCTGTTCTAGATACTTGGCCTCTTGTGACGCTCCCTCATATAGCGGACCCACCACTCATTGCAGCTAGGCAACCAGTGATTAGACATCATCTACAGCACTCTGAGCCCACCTGCCATGATGTTAAGTTGCCTCTTAAGGAGGGGAACTCTGTATCTTTCTCCACCCCAAATCAAGCTGACCAGCTTGAGTCCCGTTCCTAAAGAATAACCATGAAAGAATCATGGGGATGTTGACAATAAAGTATAGCAGCCTAGGTAAGATTGCAATCTTGGTTTAGGCCACCTTTCTAACTGCTGATAGCAGCAACAGTTTCCAAAATGAAATCAAGCGCCGGATGCCATTTATTTCCATAATCACATTACTGTTTACAATGTTTCTATCTCGGTGATACTCTTGTATGCCCAGGTATCTGAATGTGTTTTGTTTCCCATTCTAGGGATACATTTCTCTCTCGAGCCAGGGCCTTGGGGCACCCAAGGAAAAAACAATTGATTTGCTTTTATTGTCCTGTAGCCCAGACAATTTGCAAAATTTCTCTAGTTTGTCCATCACGAAGACCAGTCCGCTATTAAGGCAGCATACATATAACAATAGATCATCTGCATATTAAGGGATTATGTGCCTTACTGCATTTAGTAGTACCCCTAATTCGCCTCTATCAATCTTACACAGTCTGCCAGAGATTTATCACCAGTGCAAATAACATTTGCACTGGCAGTGACTCATGACTGGCCAGGAGTTGAATATAACTCTACCTGTCTTGACCCTTGCTATGGGGTCTATGCATTAATATATACACTATAATTTCCATGCCAAAGTCCATGCACCTGAGAACCTGAAAGAAGTATGCCTATCCCAATGTATCGAAAGTCTTTTCTGTGTTGATCGAGGCCATGGCAGCGTCAATGGCCTCGTCAGATACTGTGTCCATGATATAGAATACTGGGAAGGTGTTAAAAGAGGTACTACTGCTTGGCACATGTCCATTTTGGTTGTTATGTGACAGATTTGGCAGACCTTTCATCAGTCTTGTGGCCAGAACTTTCTATGAATTTTCCTGTCCAGATTTAGCATTGGTAGTGGTTTGGCGAAGGCTACAATAATAGCTTCTTGAGTTCTCAATGGTAGCATTCCTTTTTCCTTTGCAGTCTCCTAGACTTCAGGTAGTCTTATGCCAGGATATCACTGAATGTGATGTAAAATTCTATGAAGGAGCCATCATTTCCCAGCGATTTACCTTGTTTCAACAGCCTCTTGGTGCCTGTAAGTTCATGTATGTTAAGTGTGTCTCTAGCGCTTCTTGTGTGTCTTGAGTAAATCTCTTTAACTTTGCGCCCCAGACATAGTCAATTATTGGCTTCTTATCTGGATCTTGTGTTTTCGAGTATAGTCGGTGGTAGTAGATGGTAAAGATAGCACTTATATATGACTACGAAAATACCAGTGTACCATGCTCTACCTGTAGCCACCATCGCAGGAGGAAGTTGTGTATCTAATTGAGCCAGTCTAGCCAGCAATGCCATCTTATAGAATTTTCAAGTCTTTATGTAATGCCATTGTTGGATGATTTACAATTGTGTGCATCAAATTGGGAAGAATGGAAAGTTTGGAATTTTTCCTCGTTTGAATTGGGGAAAATCAATGAAAGATGAGTTATGCCTATCTTTTCAGAACTCCAAGAGAGATGAGGCAAACCTGGTGGTTGGAGGGTTTGTGTTCTACATGCTAGATGCCTATTGTGCAATGGTTTGCTGTGATTTTCCTTTTTCAGCATTTCTTAATTATCATTCTGAATATGTGCTCACACTTTCATTGTACCCTGGAAAAGGATTTCCACCAGTAAGGTGTGTTACTTCTCATCACTGCATTATAGAGTATAGTTTGGATCTAAACAATGATGTGGGTTTGGAGGGGTAGGCACTCTAGGTCTCCCAGAACAGGAAAGATGTGATCATATTTTGTAAGCCCATTAATGAGACCTCAGAGATGCTCTTCATTGGGGTCATGATGGTGTCTGTAAATCCAGTGAGCAAGGTATTGCAACAGTGCATGAGGAAGATGACCAGGGTTCAGACAGTGGTTCTGAAGTCTACTCCGGGGGCAGGGAGGAGGGGCGACGGACAGTTTCATTCTCCAAAATGGAGATAGACGATACTAAGAAGTGTGTATTTTTTTACAACATGAGTTTTGATGACAAACTTGAGACACTAATGAATTCCAAGCGATTTTTGTATTTATGGTGATTGTGGATGTGAATTTATCCAGTTTCATTTTTGATAAAGACTTGTCTGGGTGCTTCTGATTATGTGGATTGATTCCATTGTGGGCGGGTTCAGCTTATGTAAGGTACTTGACATTCATTCATGGATGATGGTAAGGCAGTCCTGCAGGCAGTTGATATCACTGATTGTGAATGGCATCACCATATTGATAAATGGGAGCATGCTGAGAGCCAATGGGGTAAGACCTGTTTTGATTTGCCACCAACTGCCTTGTATCACCACATTATACATATATTTGACCTCTCTGGTGCTCTTATCAGATAGTGGCAGGTCTGGCACTCCTCAGTGCAGGCATATCCTTGGAAATTTCATGCACTCATTGGCACAGGATTGGCCTCACTTGTTTGGCAGCATGGCTTTCAAGTTGATGCCCAGCATCCAATTTGCCGAGCTTGTGGCTCTGAATGATGAAGAGCATGCCCAAGCACACCAAAGATGTCTGCAAAGGATCTGGTAGCCGAGGGGATATTGGGAGGATCACTGACCCAACAACAGATACTGAAGAGGCCGACATCTTTTGCCTGGGACACTATGGGCCACTATAGGGATCCCTAAGTTGAGGTAACTAAGCCCCTGAACTAGCCACCAGGTTTCTCCTTTGGTGAAGCTGTTCACAAAACACAAGTATTGGATGTAGGTGGGGCTTGGGAGGTCCTCAAAACCGATCAACTATGGCCCCACGTACAGGAGGGGAGGCATGCCTCAAAGGTACTTGAGGAGCTAAGCTGCAAGGAAATCTAACTATCCTCCTCCCACTGAGCATGCAACAAGCCCGCCCCATCCACCCCCTCACCTCCTATGACCAGCAGCAACCACTGCAGGAAAGGAAAGAACCCCCAGTATATGCAATTGATTAAATGATATCAGGAAATAAAAGCAAGTTGGTGATTCTTTGACTGAAAGTCCAGAGACTTCAAACAGAAGTGGCACATTAAATCTGTTTCTTGGAATGCCATGCTGAAGATTCCGAGAGCCAATTCTGCAGAAATAATATAAGACTGATAGACCTATCCCAAAATGCAGAAGGACAACAGATGGAATTGTTTCTAAAGATTGTCTAAACAAGGTAGTGCCTTCTTATGGACCTTCTTACTTCTTCCTCATCAAATGCCCACTGGGTGCCTATAGCTTCCCTGGTGCCCGGTGCACCTTTTTGACCAGTGGTGGCACACTTGCTATACTACAGGGACATATATGTTGCTACAAAGAGCCAGACAGAATGACCACCTTATGGTGGGGAACACCAATGTTCTCTTGCTTCCCTACTATGCCGCTAGCATGCAGATAGAAAGGAATTGCTTCTGTTAAGGTAAAGCAAAATTATGGAAAGCCAGTCTCAAATACATGCTTCTTTTGCCTGCCAAACTGAAAATGATGGATGGCAAGGGATCATGCTTCTTCATAGACTCGAATGAGGGCCAGTGAGGTGGGTGAATGATAGGAAGCCATGAACGGAAAGAACTGTGACACAGACTTCAATCTCTAGTGCAGGAGAAGAAGAAATTGAAGGTGACTGTGAACAATCAGAGGTCTACTACAATTTTAAATGACTTGCTACACTTTCTGAAGTCTGCTAACAGAACCCAGGTTTCTGAGGTTCTGCATTGTCTGACTCCAATGGAAAGGCATCAGATGCTGACTTAGACAAGGAGAGAAAGGTTTGGAGGATGGGAGACTTCCTCCCCACATGTCCAGATCAGTGATTGAGGTAATATGATACCAGTACTGCATAGATTGATTGGCGAGACACTTTTAATGTGTACACCTATGGACGGGGGTTCTCATCCCTTTCCCAAAATGGCAAAGCACCACAAAGTGTTCAGGAATGTAAAATCTGTATGTACTGGTGGGGGAAATTTCTGGCAGCTGAGCATTTACAAGTTATCTATTCTTTTATTAGGTATTCCTGACCCAATTGGAAACTGGCCACTGTTTTTTATGTTTTTCATTGTTTGGGCTTTAACACATTTTGCTGTAGCCCGGGGTCGGATAGGGGGATTATGGTTAAATGATAAGTCAACTGATTTGACACATGGTTCATTGAGCACTAAAGCTATGAAAAAACATTGAAGAACATCTCACCTGACCACAAATGTGTGGATAACATTCTTTTCTAAAAATACTTCAAATCGTACTGCAGATATACTTCAACTGGGGGATGGGGAGGGTCTAAACATAAATTTCAATGGACACAACTCCTGACTACACATTTCTATCCTGGACTGTAAGAGGGCTGTGAAACCTTTGTCTCCTTTTTTACTGAGAAAACGTTGTTAATCACTAACAACATCGAGACCGCTCTCAATCTTCTTCCACTCCAAACCCTCCTCACCTCTTCACAATGGACCATGTAGCTTGGCCGTATAACAGTCTCATCTCTCCCAAAAAGGACGCTGCCTGGTCCAGCCTCATAACCCTCAATGAGATTGGCACTCTAAATCTTTTGACCACCTTGAAATACTCTAATCACTTTATTGATCCCCTCCCCTCCAAACTCCTAAATGAATCCATTCACCTCCTACTCCCACTGTGGACAAAGATAATCAATGCCTCACTCACTCAAAGCTACCTACCTGACTGCCTCAAACTTGGTCAGGTTACCCCTATCATTAAAAAAAACAACTCCGACCAGTTCGACCCCTAACAACTACCGCCCTATCTCCAACATCCCTACTGTATCCAAACGCCTAGAAAAATGTGTGCACTTAAAGCTCCACAATCATAATGAACAGTTTGAACTCCTAGACCATTGCCAATCTGGCTTCCGATCAGGTCACAGCACTGAAACTGCCATGGTCCACATTGTCGACGACGCCCTTCGCTCACTTGACCTGAATGAACCTTGGCTCTTGATCCTACTGGATCAGTCAGCAGCTTTTGACACCATCAACCATGCTACCCTGCTCGACCTTCCAGAACATAGGATAGACCTCTCTGGCACGGTGCTAAAATGGTTCTCCTCCTTTCTACACAACAGGTCGCAGCGTGTCCTAATTAATCATCACACTCTATCCTAGCATCCTCCTCTATCACTGGGCGTCCCCCAAGGCTCAATCCTCTCTTCGACATTGTTCAACCACTACATGGAGCCCCTAACCGATATTCTCAAATGCTTCCACATCTCCTACCATATGTATGCTGACGACACCCAATTCTACATGTGAATATCCTCCCTCAATGACTCCACACCCTCAAAAATACCCTAACATTAACACAACAATGGCTACTTCGCAATCACTTTAAACTCAACACCTTTAAAACTGAATTCTTACTAATCGCACCTCCCACTACCACCTCAAACATCAATGACTGGCTCCCCTTTTCTCTGCCTTGAGCTGCACCCCACATATCATTGATTCCGCCAAATCCCTAGGTATTACTTTAGCCAAAGACCTTTCTATGCAAAAACACATCAGCGCCATCACTAGAGGAGCTAACCATCAGCTGCATATCCTTAGGAAACTAAAACCTTTCCTCCCCGCTGCTGGCCTCACAACTGTGACTCATGCACTTGTGCTTTCGAAACTGGATTACAGTAGCGCTACCCTTGTGGGCCTGACGAAAACCTCACTTGCTCCTCGGAAGGTTACACTTAATGCAGCAGCTAGGCTCATCACCGGATCTAAAAAAGTGATCGCATCACCCCTGACCTACGAGCTCTGATTTGGCTACCATTCGAGGCCAGGATAG
Organism: Calotriton arnoldi; assembly: GCA_963921515.1. Lineage (NCBI taxonomy): Eukaryota > Metazoa > Chordata > Amphibia > Caudata > Salamandridae > Calotriton > Calotriton arnoldi. The sequence goes on from CAWUFW010016894.1 coordinate 279,969, forward strand.
TCTTCAAAATTGCCTGCATTACTCATAAAGCGCTGCATCATAATACCCCTTCCTACCTGTCGCAGAAACTGACCCTTTCGGGTGGAAACAGACCATCCAGAAGTAAGAGCTCCTTACTTCTCAAGTCACAAAAATTCAAGAAAAAAAAACCTACAACCGAGCCTTCTCTGGAATAGCCCCATATATTTGGAACTCTCTCCCTTCTGAGATCAGATGCAACCCATCCAAATTCCTCTTCAGGAAAAAAGTTTTAAAAAGTTCTATCCAACAAATTCCTCTCTTACTGAGGACTCAGCCATGCCCCTGTTCCCTGTCTAGACCCCCACCTCCTTCTATCAGTGGCCTCTTGTCACTCTGACACATGTCTGAGTTTTGGGTCATATTACACTACACCCCTCACATAAATCTATGCAGCACTACCTTGGGGAAAACTGTGCATCTACTCTCCCCACCCATGCTCCTCCCTACCACAACTACCTCAGAACCTGTCTACATTGTCTATAATATTCTTCTTTGATTTACCGTCGCTAAGATGCCATGTTTGTTCTCTACCCAAGTAGATATCTATGCATCTACTCTCCCCTCCCTCACATCTCCCTACCTCAACTACCTCAGAACTGATGCACTCACATATCCTACTGTCTATTGGATTCTTCTTTTTTATAATGTTGCTATGTATTTTTGCTTACGCATTATGTAACTCGGATACATGTTGCAATTCTGTTTACATATCCCACTGTATACCGTTTACTCCTTTTACTGTTACTATATCATTTTTTTATCTAATCTCTAGGTACCTCTTGCTATTGTTCTTGTGTTTACCCTTTAAAGTGCCTTGATACCTTCGGGTCATGTTCGCGCTATATAAAACTCATAAATAAAGAAATAAACTTATCCAAGAAAAACAGGTTCTATACTTACCTAAGGAGAAGAGTGGTGCACTTTGACTTGCTACAAGAACACATTAAGGGGCCGATTCCGATTCGGGCCGGAAAACGTACCGACCGACTCGGAGCCGGAATTCATTCCGACCGACACGTACCGGTGCAGCCCGACCCGCAAAGTACGATGAGAAGCGTGCAAAATCCGACCGACTCGTACGGAACACAAGCCGAACGACCGAGCCGCGCGGAAAACAGCTATCCGGCCGGAAAACCACGCGAATCGAACCGACCGACACGCACCAGGAAGAATCCCAAACGAAACGTACCCGCGAACTCCTACCCGCCAACTACGATGCAACGCGTGGAAAACACGACCGAGTCGCACGGAGGCCAAGCCGTACGACCAACACGCATACAAAACTGCGAGCCGAAGCAACCCAATACACCGCGACCGACGCGTACGCAGCATAGAAAACAGTACAAACACAGCGTGAACGACTCGGAGAAGCTCGTATGAGACAACTGCAGGGTCCGACTCGGTCACAAGAACGTCTCCTACATGCACAAAAAGTACAAAGGGAAAAACACAAAAAAAGGCCAAACAAGCAATTACAAAGGCAATAAATACTGGGGGGAACAGGGAACAAAGACACACCCACAACTCCACCCATATAAAGGACACAAATCTCTACCATGATCCTTTGCAAATTCAAATTACCTGCCAGCACTCAACAGACAGCAACCACACACCCACCCACAGCTCATCCATCACACAAGCCACACACCATCAGCACCTCAACAAATAGCACCCTCACATACACCCAGCAAAACACACACTCACACACCCTCACCTGCACACCAACACACACATCACTCACCATCACCACCCATCACCATGCCCCCAAAGAAGAATCATAAGTTCCTAGATAGTGAATTGGAAGTCCTGGTAGATGAGATCCTCAGGGTAGAGCCACAGCTGTTTGGTACACTGGTCCAACAGACACCCATGTCGCAGAAAACCAAGATGTGGGAGAGATTGTCGACAGGGTGAACGCACAATCACCATGTTTGCGCACAAAGGGAGACATCCAGAACAGGTGGCATGACGTGCGCAGGAGGGTCAGGGAGCTGTTGAAGAAGGACTACCTCTTTAGCCAACACACCGGCAGTGGCCCTCCTGCCAAACCAGTATACCTCAGGCCCTGGGAGGAGAAGGTGCGGGCCATCCTACCACCAGTGAGCGTATATGGACTAGAAAACATCCCAGAGCCTGGTGAGTACACAACAAATGTACACAATATTGTGCGACAATACACACACATCACTGTCAAGGGGAGAGTCAAACCATGCACCCTTAGCAAATACACACCAACCAGAACAGAATCATCCCAAAATGTGTATGTCAGTCAGATAAACACAACACATGCCATCTCATAGTGATATGTAACTGTGTCATCACATGTACAAACACAACTACAACTACAGCTAGGCAGTGGCACAAATATAACTAACAAACACATCCAGACATGTAACCACCACTACAACACCACCTCACAGTGAAGCCCACTGAAAGGAAGGAATCCTGTGTATGCTGGGCAAGTCAGTGTAGCCAATAGCATCATGGGAGTCGTAGTCACAGATATTGCCCACCCTCACAATGCGCACATCAACACCACCATGAACCATGCTCACATCACAGGGAGTGGAAAACAACTGACAAGATGGCTGACACTGGCTACTACTGTGGGGAGCACAAGGTCCTGCTGGCAACTGTGCACCAACCAACAGCAGGACACCACTGACTGACATCCTGAAAGACAACTTGCACTCCCTGCAATGGAAGCACGTTCCATGGTGGGATATCTGGCTGGGTGGGAAGGAGGACTGACAGCCCTGACCATAGTTACCAGCAGCTCCACTCACACACACCCCTAACACAAACTCCACACAACTCACCTGGGAGAATGCATTGCCTCACACTCTAATCAAATATCCCACAAAGAACCACAACCCTGGGTCATGCAGTGTGAAGCACAGGGACACACATGGGACTTGTAGCAAAACTAACCCCAGGATAACACTGTCAGCCATCTTGTCAGCACAGGCACACAACCCCACAGGGAAGCAGAGTCAAAAGGAAGGAAGCATGGGCATGCTGGGAAGGGGGGTGGAGGCAATAGCATGATGGGAGTGGTAGTCACAGATATTGTTCACCCCCACAACTGTCCCATCAACACCACCCTGAACCGTGCGCACATCACAGGGAGTGGAAAAGAACTGACAAGATGGCTGACACTGGGTACTGCTGTGGGGAGCACAAGGCCCTGCTGGGAACTGGGCATCAACCAACAGCAGGACACCACTGACTGACATCCTGAAAGACAACTTGCACTCCCTGCAATGGAAGCACGTTCCATGGTGGGATATCTGGCTGGGTGGGAAGGAGGACTGACAGCCCTGACCATAGTTACCAGCAGCGTTTCTCACACACACCCCTAACACAAACTCCACACAACTCACCTGGGAGAATGCATTGCCTCACACTCTAATCAAATATCCCACAAAGAACCACAACCTTGGGTCATGCTGTGTGAAGCACAGGGACACACATGGGACTTGTAGCAAAACTAACCCCAGGATAACACTGTCAGCCATCTTGTCAGCACAGGCACACAACTCCACAGGGAAGCAGAGTCAAAAGGAAGGAAGCATGGGCATGCTGGGAAGGGGGGGTGGAGGCAATTGCATGATGGGAGTGGTAGTCACAGCCCAACATCCCCCACCCACATGGCCCAGCAAGCTCACACCCCAGCATGCACACCTCACAGGGAGTCAAAAGCCACTTCAAAGATGGCTGACACTGGTGCTCATTTGTGGGGAGCACATGGCCCTGCTGGGAACTGGGCACCATCCAACAGCAGGACACCACTGTCAGCCATCTTGCCATTGCTCTCACACTCACACACAGTGAAGTCCACCCAAAAGCAAGTACGTATGGGCATGCTGGGAAGTGGGGTGGAGGCAATAGCATGATGGGAGTGGTAGTCACAGCCCAACATCCCCCACCCACATGGCCCAGCAAGCTCACACCCAAGCATGCACACCTCACAGGGAGTCAAAAGCCACTTCAAAGATGGCTGACACTGGTGCTCAGTTGTTATGTTAATGTTAAAAATAATTTATAAAGCGCGCGTACACCAGGTGGCTTCATGGCGCTATAAAAGGCTCCAAGTGCTATCCGAGAGAACATCAATCATAGGCTTGTACAAAAAGCCATGTTTTGAGGGACTTCCTAAACTGCAGGAGGTTTGTGCAAGACCGTATTTCCAGCGGGAAAGAATTCCACAGTTAGGGGGCGAGAATCGCAAATCTGCGGCCTCCTTGATGCACCCGCTTGAATGTCGGAGTGATAAGGAGTGAGAGGTGGGCAGAACGCAGGTTACGTAAGGGAGTATGCCTAGATATCATGCTGTTGATAAATACAGGACTATTGCCATGCAAGGATTTAAAAATGAGGCAACCTGTTTTAAAGGCACAGCGCTGGGAGGTGGGGAGCCAGTGCAGTTTCTTCAGCAAGGGAGTCGCTGATTGCCATTTAGGTTGTCGAAAGATCAGTCGGGCTGCATGATTTTGGGCCATCTGAAGCCGTTTAAGCAGGTAGAGTGGCATGCCCAAATACACAGAATTGGCATAGTCCAGATGTGACAGGACAGTGGCTATTATGACCTGGATCAGGGCTTCCTGAGTGAGAAGGCGGTGTATCTTCCTGATCTTGCGCATTTGAAAAAAACACTTAGAGATAACCGCACCGACCTGGGTTTTTAGTGAAAGGGGAGCACATGGCCCTGCTGGGAACTGGGCACCAACCAACAGCAGGACACCACTGTCAGCCATCTTGCCATTGCTCTCACACTCACACACAGTGAAGTCCACCCAAAAGCAAGTAAGTATGGGCATGCTGGGAAGTGGGGTGGAGGCAATAGCATGATGGGAGTGGTAGTCACAGATATTGGTCACCCCCACAACTGTCCCATCAACACCACCCTGAACCATGCGCACATCACAGGGAGTGGAAAGAACTGACAAGATGGCTGACACTGGGTACTGCTGTGGGGAGCACAAGGCCCTGCTGGCAACTGTGCACCAACCAACAGCAGGACACCACTGACTGACATCCTGAAAGACAACTTGCACTCCCTGCAATGGAAGCACGTTCCATGGTGGAATATCTGGCTGGGTGGGAAGGAGGGCCGGATGTCAACCAAATACAACCAATGCAGACCATGTACACACCCCAACATTCATATAGAAATGCCCAAAGTATGCAGGACAATGTGTTACACCAATATCAACCTCTGACTGTGACAACTTAGGACAATGCAATGTACAGGCCCGCATCCAGAGGTACAGTCACAACTGTCAGGTGTGTCAACCATTGATGCCTGCAGAAACATAACATACATTGTGTGTGTCTCCCAAAAACAGGTGATGATGGGGACACAGCGATACAAAAGGGGATGATGGACGGAACGCTTGGGCCAATCAAACACTCACCCCCAGTCAACTGATCTGGGTTTAATCCATCATCATTCTTTAGCTCACTCCACCACCCCAGTTCAGACATGGCCATATGCAAATCAGTCTGACCCTGTGCCTCATGGGAACAGTCCAGCCCGAACTGCCAAGCCATGTCTTCCCTGGACCGGAAACAAGCATCCTAGGACCGGTTTCTGGCATTTCAGCCGTCATCAGCCAGGCTTGCTTGAATCCAGTGGCAAAGTGAGCAAGGGACCCACGTCTGTGAATACCCCCGCCAACTTGGTCTGCATTGGTTGTATTTGGTTGACATCCGGCCCTCCTTCCCACCCAGCCAGATATTCCACCATGGAACGTGCTTCCATTGCAGGGAGTGCAAGTTGTCTTTCAGGATGTCAGTCAGTGGTGTCCTGCTGTTGGTTGGTGCACAGTTGCCAGCAGGGCCTTGTGCTCCCCACAGCAGTACCCTTGCTCACTTTGCCACTGGATTCAAGCAAGCCTGGCTGATGACGGCTGGAATGCCAGAAACCGGTCCTAGGATGCTTGTTTCCGGTCCAGGGAAGACATGGCTTGGCAGTTCGGGCTGGACTGTTCCCATGAGGCACAGGGTCAGACTGATTTGCATATGGCCATGTCTGAACTGGGGTGGTGGAGTGAGCTAAAGAATGATGATGGATTAAACCCAGATCAGTTGACTGGGGTGAGTGTTTGATTGGCTCAAACGTTCCGTCCATCATCCCCTTTGTATCGCTTTGTTCGCCCTAAGTTGGCGGGGGTATGCCCAGACGTGGGTCCCTTGCTCACTTTGCCACTGGATTCAAGCAAGCCTGGCTGATGACGGCTGGAATGCCAGAAACCGGTCCTAGGATGCTTGTTTCCGGTCCAGGGAAGACATGGCTTGGCAGTTCGGGCTGGACTGTTCCCATGAGGCACAGGGTCAGACTGATTTGCATATGGCCATGTCTGAACTGGGGTGGTGGAGTGAGCTAAAGAATGATGATGGATTAAACCCAGATCAGTTGACTGGGGGTGAGTGTTTGATTGGCTCAAACGTTCCGTCCATCATCCCCTTTTGTATCGCTTTGTTCGCCCTAAGTTGGCGGGGGTATGCCCAGACGTGGGTCCCTTGCTCACTTTGCCACTGGATTCAAGCAAGCCTGGCTGATGACGGCTGGAATGCCAGAAACCGGTCCTAGGATGCTTGTTTCCGGTCCAGGGAAGACATGGCTTGGCAGTTCGGGCTGGACTGTTCCCATGAGGCACAGGGTCAGACTGATTTGCATATGGCCATGTCTGAACTGGGGTGGTGGAGTGAGCTAAAGAATGATGATGGATTAAACCCAGATCAGTTGACTGGGGGTGAGTGTTTGATTGGCTCAAACGTTCCGTCCATCATCCCCTTTTGTATCGCTTTGTTCGCCCTAAGTTGGCGGGGGTATGCCCAGACGTGGGTCCCTTGCTCACTTTGCCACTGGATTCAAGCAAGCCTGGCTGATGACGGCTGGAATGCCAGAAACTGGTCCTAGGATGCTTGTTTCCGGTCCAGGGAAGACATGGCTTGGCAGTTCGGGCTGGACTGTTCCCATGAGGCACAGGGTCAGACTGATTTGCATATGGCCATGTCTGAACTGGGGTGGTGGAGTGAGCTAAAGAATGATGATGGATTAAACCCAGATCAGTTGACTGGGGGTGAGTGTTTGATTGGCTCAAACGTTCCGTCCATCATCCCCTTTTGTATCGCTTTGTTCGCCCTAAGTTGGCGGGGGTATGCCCAGACGTGGGTCCCTTGCTCACTTTGCCACTGGATTCAAGCAAGCCTGGCTGATGACGGCTGGAATGCCAGAAACCGGTCCTAGGATGCTTGTTTCCGGTCCAGGGAAGACATGGCTTGGCAGTTCGGGCTGGACTGTTCCCATGAGGCACAGGGTCAGACTGATTTGCATATGGCCATGTCTGAACTGGGGTGGTGGAGTGAGCTAAAGAATGATGATGGATTAAACCCAGATCAGTTGACTGGGGGTGAGTGTTCGATTGGCTCAAACGTTCCGTCCATCATCCCCTTTTGTATCGATGGGGACACAGCAGCAGAAGCTGAGGAGTCCCAGGCTCAAGGGGAAACGGAGCTCACTGGTGTGGAACAGCCTTTGCCCTCCTCGGATGACGAAGACCTACCTGGCACCTCCGGAGCAAGTCATCATGCAGCACCAGCAGGACCACCAGCTGCACCCCCTGCAGCCACCCCTCCAACGACTGTCAACACACATACCACCCCTGCCGACATGGACAGACCTAGGAGCACCACCACCACCAGCACAGGGACCCTGGACCAACGTGGGGCTATGGACACCAACACCACCAACAACCCCCAAGGGGGCCCAGGGTCACCTGTGCGTGCCACCTCAGGTACTGCACGTGTCGCATGGGGTGGTGGGAGGGGTGGGAGACATAGGTCGCTGATCGCAGAGGGGTCTGGACTGCATGATGACCCACAACTGGTACGCATAGCCGATGCGTACCAGTCCAGCACC